>JACTOM010000060.1:398383-595153 GCA_015832385.1 Elymnias hypermnestra | reverse complement strand
AATGTGTATAAGAGACAGGTAGCAAGGGAACATAGGTCCATTCTGGCAGAGCCCCGCATGCCAGAATAAGGCTAGCCTATTTCTGGGTTCGCCCGGTCCCAGGGCCACCGCTTGCGACTAGGCAAATGCCCCTAGCCATGAGTCCCTCGGCACGGTACACCTTGGACTGGCAGGAAGTGGGTAGGAAAATGGAATAAAAGGGGGGAACGGGTCAAAAAGATAGGAACTTTGTAAGGAAGAGAAAGGAAAATATAAGGTAGTAGGATATTACTGACTCGGAAGACTGAGAAGATTCAGTAATAGCTCGGGGAGCCGGGATCGCATACCCGTGTACCATACTATGACTATCGGAGAAATAGACAAAGATGTGTACCCCCGTGCATAAAGAGATCATATAAATAAAGTACATATATAATCGTTAAAAACCTACTCATTTATTTATTGCATTCCACAAGTAACATTAATTGTGTTGAAAAATTATTAAAATTTTTAAAAGAATATAAGTCGAAATTGTTTTATATTTGTCTCTTGTCATTATTATCAAATAAATTACCACCCCTAAGAAAGTATTACAAGAAATCTATTTATCTATATTTTTTTATGAATATAATAATCTCTCATATATGTATATAACATTGAAGCACTCAAATCACTATCCATCGAAAATAATGTAAAAATGAAAGTTATGCAGTCCCATTTACAAAAATTAAAGTCAACCCTTACTTTATTAACATCAAATATCATCCTCTTTAAGATAATGTATTTGAAATTCAATGAACGACTAAAAAAGTATTGCAAATTTGATTTGTAGGGAGATATGTGAAGTAAAAGTGTATATTTTGGAGAAACTTTATTTATAACGATGCTCTACCTAAATTCTCAAAATCTTTCTTTTCCCATGCCAAAGTGCAAACAAATTTGATGTGAAACTGGTCAAGGCAAATTCCCAAATTCTAAGTGAAATGTTACTTGTCATGTGACGAAGGACCGGCAGTTGTGAAGTTGACAAATACATCAATTGTTGACTGCGGATGTGGGGTCCAAAAGACCGGAGATAAATCGCTGTGTATATGGAATATAAAGTTGGGAGCCCCTTTACTATTTATATGGAAATAAGATTAAATATAGACCTTGTTTTGACTGCCACTAAACAGATTTCTTTTAGATAACAATTATTATTTTCGATTCATGAATTTATATGAATCAAATTTCTTCTTTAAAGTAAGAAAAAATTGTCCGGAATATAGCTGTTAAAGGGTTTTTTTTTCTAATTTCTACGGTAGTATCAGTCCGAGGTAACAAAGTGTGTTCGGATTTACCTAATAACACTTATCTGTCATATTATATTGTAATGTTTAGTGTTATGTGGATTCGATATATAAATATATTTATATATAATCGCACCTTTACTGTAAGCCGTTGAGGAGTTCCATTGATAATCATATTGGACTACGACAATCACTTGACCATACCGATGTTTCGGTAGGTGCCTCTAATATCCGGACAGCATATAAATGATTCTGCCGAGTATCGTTAATTTGCTTCTTAGAATGAAGGGCTCCCTTATTTTGTGCTCTATGATCAAAACCTCAAACAAACTATTGTCAAATATATCCTTTCCAATAAAAAACAAATCATCGAAATTGGTCGGCGTGATCTTGAATTATTCGTTCATTTCTGCACATGCTTAATGCAAATTTCAGACTTATACGATTTTCGGTATGGATACGGATTTCGGATACAGATGCAATCATCAGAGCTGTAAATGGGACCTTACGACAAGCGCCATCTTTCATATAAAAAGGAATCATCAATATCGGTCTACCCAGTCCCTCAGTAAGTTATGAGGTAACAAACATAAAAAAGAACATATAGACGAATTGATAACCTACTCCTTTTTTTTGAAGTCGTTTAAAAATAATGTGTCTCAATAGCAAAACGAAAGGGGGAGCCATGGCATCGTTGTATTGATAAATTTGTCTATTATTGGCACTGGACGCAGGGTCAAGCGTGTTGGACAAATTGTGGGACCAAGCTATCGTCGAAACGTTTTGTCATTGACGATTATCAGAGATGGAGTTGTTCCTGTAAAAAATTTGACATGTGTATGTGAAACATCGGTAACGGCGACTGACACTAACTGGCCTTGATGAAGCGTCGCCACGTCGCCGCTCTCTCCACTTAGTTCAGCAAATCGTCATTTTTTTTCTTTCTTTCTTTCTTTTCGATGCACCAACCTGTGCATACAGTTTTTGTTTATAACGGTATTATCAGATAGGTTTTATTTTTAAGTGAAAGCTTCTTTAGCCATTATATTTTGTAGGCATTAAAAGAGACTGAGCTCACGCTCGGCTATATTAATCGATCGCATGAAGTCGACTCTCTTTGTTTAAAGGACAGGGAAAGATAGTCAACGCGTTTATCTCTCTCCTAGTGCTGTTAAGCCAGAAAGACCATTAAATAAGGTATATGATGTTCTTTTCCACGATAATGAATAAATTAAATTAAAAATTTACTTGCGAAGGGAAATAAAGTCTTTAAGATCAGAAGTTGTAGAAATAAATCTTGACGCTTTTGTCACCTTGAATTAAATCACGTTTTTATTTTGCATTTATTTTATTGGTAATAAAATGGCCATGTCTATATGATGTCTATAAAAACTTTATCAATACGCTAATAATGTGACTTTAAATCATTCATGTATCACGTTTACATAAATATTTAAATGCAAGTTATGCCTTATTGTAACACTGATACGAACGTTTATTATTTGAAGCGACAAAAATTTATATATTTTATTGATTAATTAAATCAAGGTATTGTTTTGAAGTGATAAAATCTAATACTACGTAGTTATTTACCATGTTCTGATTTGTTTCTATGAATAAAGTTACAATTCAATTGGTTGCATTCAAGTTTTACAATAATGGTTATGATTTCATAAATTATTATTTATTTACTGTAATGCACTAAGTTCTGTTATATACAGACATCAAAACCCGTATTTATTTTTCTGTATAACAAGTAAAATAAGAAATATATACTTATTGATAATGCTCCTCAAGCACGAACTTCTTAAATTCATACAAAGAGTTAAACAGTTTACATGGGCTTTCAGCAGAGGGCGCTGTACAATTCGTCGCAGAAACCAACATTAATCAATTAAATTTAATTACAAAAAAGCGGTACCAATATCAAGTGTGATCCAATAGAAGTTTACGAAAATGAATTTAAACTTGAGCGAATAAATAAAATAAACGTGCGTGCGCCCAAAGTACACATGTCAGAAGTGAAATTTCTTTGGCAAACTAATTTTAAAGTCGTGTTTATATTCATACAAAAACTAAAACTTTAGATTTCCGAGACTTAGGGGGAAGGAAAAATTAAGATATGTTAGGAATTTAATGAATTTAATTGTCATTAAAATATTAAAATACAAATATTTTATTGAAATCACAAATGACGAATTATAATTAAAAATGTCACGTGTTTTTGTCAATATTAGAAATTATTAATTAAATTTTATTTTTGAATTCAACATTTAGGAAAGAGAATTCATAAAATATTTTTATATATTTATTTTAAAATAGCATATTAAATGCACCAAAGAAGTTTTATTTAAAAAAATATTTTTTAGCCAATTGAAAAATTAAACTACACATATAGGAAGAGTGAATTAATAGTAGGAATTCCACTTATAGCCCGAAAAGTACAGTATAATTTACAAGTGTAAAAACTTTCGCGTTTGACTGTGAGTGAATTTATTGTAGGGTCTACATGGATCGGAAGGTAGGTTATAACATCCGTCCGTCTTCCGAATCGAAAGCAGTAAATCTAGAAAGGTTTAATCTCTTACTGTAATTCACACTAAGTTTATTTCTCTTGTAATATATATTTTACACCGTATATTTATTCAAAAGACAACTAAATACTATTATAAAAACACCAACTCATATTATCAAACAACTTTTATTCTCTCCATTATTGAAATATACCCAGCTTGCACAATACTAATAATTAATTCACTATTTACATGTAAGCCAAGTAGAAGCCCATTAACGACCCACTGGTGGGCACAGGCCTCCTCACTCATATGGGAGACGGCTTTTAGAGTACAGACCCACTACGCTGCTCCACTACGGTTTAGCAGGCATAGTACACAAATGTACTCTGTATTCCTTTACTCTCATCTGTCACGATCGGAGAGAGATCAGGCGCAGACTTTAGGACAGGCTTAACGTGCCTGCCAACTTCACAACTTTGGGCAAATATGTAGAAAACTTTAATAGAAAACCCAATATCGATTTTGAATTGGCCCGACCCAGTTTTCGAACCCAGGACTTCATGTCTGTCGTCTAAAATGTTAACAACTAGACCAATGAGGCGGTACTGGGAGAATTGATGTTTTTTTGAATTTTTCTGTAAGCACGAGCTCCTAATTAATATATTGCTCTTTTTTGTAAAATAAAATTACAATAATGAAAATAAGCGAATATTTTTACTCACTAGATCCCGTAAAAATATCAAGAACTTGTCGGATGAATTACAAATCAAAACCCTGTGTTAATTCATATCTACGCACTCAAAAAAGCTTTATTAAAATCGGTCCTACTATTTTAGAAAGCTGAATTCAGCCACTTAAACCAGTACCTTCTTGTGTTGAATCATTTTTGTTTCAAAACGGTAATAGAATTCAGAATAATCAATATTTTTTTGTATTAAAAATCTCATTTTCAATTCGCTATTCTTCTAAAGCAGCGATATAGACATGTAATCAATTTAACAAAGTTCATAACAGTATTATAGTAAAAGCGATTAATAATTTAAGAAGGTACGAGCGTTGTACGCCGTCTTTACTTCCCATTTTCATGTTGTTAGCACGAGGCAATTTATTAAAGTCCACCTCTACCTTGCAAGTTTAACAAAAGTTCTTTTGTTAAGTAAAAGACGTAGTCCCGGTTAAAAATTTAAAATCGCGCATTCTTTTTTGGCACGTCTTAGGATAGATTTTCTTTTAACAATGAACTTTGAAAACGAAACTTATAAAGGCCGTCTTATAAGTTTCCTTTTTAAAAGAAACTCTTGCTGCTTGATTTTTTGACGTACATTTTTAATGCAGGTAGGAAAAACCATTAAAGGGGAACTGAAGGTAGACTTGTAAGTTGTATTAACCTTAGTACATATTTAAATGCAGTTAGATCTTAGACTTACTTAATTTTGCTGTTTTGTTACTAAAATATAATAAATACATTGTAATTATTTTTTGATAACGTTAAGTTTAGTAAATAATAGTGTAACTTTAAAAATACAATAAAAAAATTATGGAACATTATGTTCCTCTCTTTTAAGGTCTAATCTGTTACAGCTGATATGTTAGCTTTTTTAACCCATTCAGTGTCGTTGTAATTTACTCCTATGTTACATAATTGAAGTGAAACTTCTTTAAGCGCATAAAGGTAATTTTTTTACGGATGGAACGCTTGATTCGCGTCACGAAGATGTGTAGCGTTTTTTGTGCTAATTCGTTTGAAGGTTAGGTAGTTTTAATATTTAGAAATAACATATGACATTTTGCCACTCGTCATTTAATAATGTAATATACTATTTTTCAAAATTTTGAATTCAAAAACTACTTAATATTTTAATGACAATTAAATTTATTAAATTCCTAACATATCTTCCTCTTTCCCTCCCTGTAAGTCTGGCAAATCTAGATTTTTAGATTTGTATTAATATAAACAAGACTTATAAATTAGTTTTCCAAAAAGGTTTTACTTCTAACATGTGTACTTCGTGCGCACGCACTTTTAATTATTTATTAAGTGTGCACAACATTTTGATTATTTTCTCAAATGTAGATGGATTTTCGTAATTTTTTCTATTGTGTATAAAGAACATACCAAACCATATGATGTGCCCCATAACAGTACGTGGTACGACGTGATAGTTTATATGCATCTAGAGCATATGTAACAATATTTCGTTGGAGTATATAAAATGGCTACTTATGAAGTGACTGTTAAGGAGTAATTCTGCTCTTTTTCCTCGCTAAAAGGCCAGCACTTGACTGTGATTTCATCTGGTGGTTAGTGATGATATATTCTAAGAGGAAAGCGCGCTAACCTGGTTTTACCATAACTTACCTCTTTTGGTTTCTACACAGCCATCGTACAGGGCCACAAATATTTTACTTGTTGGCACGATTTTGCTGGTGGTGTTGTAATTAGCAACGGCCGAAGCCTTCACTCCAGACTTAGACCAATTAGAACATGCAATTACTTAAATTTGCCCAGTTGGGTATGGAACCCAGGACATCTGCTAGGAAAATTAGGAGGTGGAAAGGGTGCCAATTGTTCGGTGTATAAATGTGATCTAGAAAAATGCGACGAGAGAACACTTTGTGGCTATTGAAGTGTATTGAAAGTGCAAAATGTCTCGCCACGTATGTGTGTCGAAGCACTTGTTAGCCTCAATAAGGGTCGCAGAGTCACATTAAACTTGTTTCTTTGTGTTCTCACGCACTTAAGGCCCCTCTTCGCTTAATACCACGTCCTCTTATCAAAACAAATATCTCAATTCAAAAAAAAGTGCGGTAAAAGTATTAAATTGACTCCATATTGAATTTATACATCCGTTCTTTTAATACCTTAGCTCGATATCTTAACTGTTTAAAAATATTATCTTGCATCGGTTTTGTGGATCAAGAATCCAAAACTTTCAAAATTTTAACTAGAAACAGGGCAGAGTCGAGAATTCATAGTAATGTTATAAATGCGAAAGTAACTTTCAAATATTAAAACTGATTTTGATGAAATTTGATGGTACAGTGATAGACTAGATCCCTAGAAAGGTTAAAAATTAGCAAACAGATAGTTTGTAACTTGGATTAATAAAAAAATATGTTTAATTTTGATAAACAAGCTGACTAAAGAAATGTTTGACGGCCTCGTTAGCGCAGTGGTGGTCCCGAGTTCGGTCCACGGTAGGATGAATTTAGGAAATTGTATTTTCTAATTTGTTTGAGTCTGGACTGGTGGGAGGCTACGGCCGTGGCTAGTTACCCTGCCAGCAAAAACGTTACCGCCAGGCAAAGAGATTTGTGGTCCGGTACGATACTGTGTAGAAACCATAAGGGGTATATCGCTTCATACCAGATTAGCGCGCTTCCATCTTATACTGTTTCATCACTTACCATCAGGTGAGATCACATTCAAGCGCTAAACTGTCAGCAAAAAAAAATGTTTAAATCAAGACTTACGGTTGTCTGAATAGGAACGAATGTTGATCGTTTAACAAAGATGTCGTTATTAGCTTATCTCTCTCTGGATTCTCGACACAGATAAAGTCGCGGAAGAAGCTAGTTGTCTACATTTTAGTGTTATAAATGTATATACAAATTGGCAAAAGATACGCTGTGGCATCACAAAATGTCATTGTTTGATTTTCAAACTGCTCAACTGTTTTACTGGTTTTTTTAAAATTATGTCAATATTCTTTTAAAACAGCGATGTGTTTTCAATAAAGCATCGTACAATAATACAGTTTTTGACTTGTACTAATGAGTTTAAAATCGCATCCAGAGGGAGGCAATTCAAACAAAAAACGAATGATAACAAAATCGGGGGATACAGTTTGGTGTTTTAGCTACATATCTATCTATTTCATCCAAAATTAAATTACACTAATAGATAGCTAATGGATCAAAATTTTTAATTAATTAATTACGGACAGTAACATCGCGCGCGGCGAAGGGGGAAGTCCCGTTACGAGACGTATTCACGTACCACAAACTGTATCCATAACGCAGCCACACTCCACTTTTTCTAACGTCTTTGTTGTTGATTGGTTGATATCCACGACAGATGCCTTTACACAAAGGGCTCTCGTGTAAAATGAGCTTTTTTTATTGTATTATTATTCTTATAGCGTAACTTGTCCATTGTACAGTGAAGCAAATTTGCACATCTTTGCTGATAGTACTTAATAGACATAACCGAACCATCACACCTCTTCTGATTAAACAAATTGAAAAATACTTTTGAAAAGAAACTTCTTTAAGCACATGAGGGCAATTTTTTTACGGATGAAACGCGTAAATAGCACCACAAAGATGTGCAGTATTTATAATGCTAATTCGTTTGAAGGTTAAGTAGTTTTAATATTTACAAATAACATGTGGCGTTTTATTTTCTCACTCGTCATTTAATAAAATAATATACTATTTTTCATATAATATAAAATAAAAATATTTCATAAATACTCTTTTCTGAATTTTAAATTCAAAAACGAAATTTAATTAATAACTTCTAATATTGACAAAAAACACGTGGTAAATAAAAAAATTACAATTCGTCATTTGAGATTTCAATAAATTATTTGCATTCATTTTCGACACTTAATATTTTAATGACAATTTAATTAAATTCCTAAGGTAATATCTTCCTTTTTCCCTTCTTCTAAAGTTCGGAAATCTAAAGTTTTGAGTTTTACATAAATAAGACTTAAAAATTAGTTTAAAAACTTTTAACTTTTTTTTTCTTTACCCTGCAGGGAATCAAAGCATCGATTGCTACCAAATGCACTATTACGCTACAGAGGTTGTCGAGGCGTCTCATGTAAATGTATTGGAAACTTTAACATCATTATCCCCATCCTACCTTCTAAGCGATGCAATGTATTTGCCATGTAATGCGGTAATTGTTTATAGTGCCGACGCAAATAACCCCGCATTACTTAACGAGCTACCATAAGTGCGTATTTGATACCTTTATTTGATACTTTCACTTCGAATTGAATGATCTCTTAAACTGTACAAAGTTTTTTTTTTCAACTTTTACCGTTAGTACACTCTCCCTGTACATATACATGTACAGTCAAATATTAGTGACATTTAATTATTTCAAAAGCTTCTTCGATGAGACTTGACAAATAATATAACTCACTAAAAGTTAAAATAAACAAGTTTGAAGGATCCATTGGTGTATTGAGTTTGAGGTCATGCTAGGAGCTTGTAATTTTGTGGTTCTTAAATAAATTTCAGTAGGAATAACACATCTGCCAATGAAGCGAGAACGTCTAAATATTGAGGTTCACTCTTTAACTTTAGCTTTCATAGACTAGAACTTAATAAATAATTTTTATGTAACTGGATTGAAATCATAGAAAAAAAAATATAGTGTGAGTCCCTACGACGAGATAACAAAAATTGACGCCAAAGTTGCCTATTTGCATGTATGCAGTAACTGAGGCTGGCAAAAGATAATGTTTTAGCAAGTAAGCACGTTGGAGGCGTGTCTTTATGGTTTAACAAATTATTATTATTTACAATATATTTTGTCTTTGTCTACCTACTATCCTTTCATTCTATTTTATATCAGTGTAATACAAGGTATTAGGGGACCGCTTTTGATGACGCAGACCTGACGATAGTACCAATAGCACCTTTGATGGTGGAACGAAAAAAGAAGTCGATCCTGATTTTAAAAAATCATACTTTTAAAATTTTTTATTAGCATTATTTATGCTCCATCATGTTAGTACTGCTACTAAAACGATATTTTCATAAAAAATGCATTACTTTACTAAAAAAACCTGCAATTAAACCCAAAATCAAAAATTTATAATAAGCTGACGCACGGGTCGCAAACGCGGCCGGCGCCGGTGTGCGTGTAAAAGAAACAATTAAATTGAGCGAAAGTGCGAATCACTAAGTGTAAATGATGCTAATAAAAAGTTTTAAAAATATGATTTTTTTAATCAGGACAGATTTTTTTCCATCCCATCAAAAAAGGTGTCATTAGTACTGTAGTCTGTCTTCGGTTACAGAAGCGGTCTCCTAACACGCTGTTTAAATCTAATATGAAATAAACTGCAATATTAAGCAAAGATAGAATCAACAAAACTTCTATTTGGCAATAGTCGCGAACAAAATGAAATCTTTAAAACTTTTATGTAATCTTGCAGTAGAGACCTTGTACATATTTGGCGAAATAAATTTAATTTCTTATTTTATATTTAAAATAACTATAGATATAAAAATCATTTATCATCCACTACAACTTAAAAAAAATATTTTAGCTTGGATGGATAAGCAAGACAGTAATTTTGTTAACGATTGAAAATTTTGAACGAGGCGTTTATGGAGAGTGTGAATACATGGATTTTGAGAATAATCGAATACGTTTTTAAGATATATTAGTGTCATTGAGATTTATATTGCCTTTACGCCTTATTCCGGTCCTAGGCTGTAAAGTAGAATACAGTTATAAACAATAAAGTGTTGGGTACATTTCTATTATATTATTGAATACTTGAATAGGTGGTATTTGAATAAAGACCGGTGCGAAGAAATAAATCTATCGTGTAACAGCTTATCGCATTCACAATTATGTGTTAATGTGGCCATTATATCAATATACCGTTGTTTGGATGGCTTCCATTCTTCTAAACGTTGATAAAGTTTCATGTCTCATATTGCGTAACTCATTGACAATTATATTGTTTTCGATTATAAATATGTCTGTATATACAATAGATCTATATAGATTGATAAATCAACAGTTTCGTTACGCCACAGCACATGCTTTAATACTTAGATATACCGCAATTATTTCTTACCAATATTTTGTTTTTATTGTAGCTTATCGTATAATCTCGCTTTGAACAAGTTTTCACTTCTGCTGTATGATCTTAAGCAGACATCAATGTTTTTATATAATAGGTTGGCAAGAAATATCATCAGTACAAAACGATCATGCTCCAAGCACGTATTGTGTATTTTGAACTACTTCCAAGGAACGCAACAATTAGTACTAAAGTGTACTGCCAACAACTAATGAAACTGGATGAAGCAATCAAGGAAAAACGGTCATTATTGGTAAATCGGAAAGGAATTGTATTCCATCATGATAATCCTAGGCCTCCCAAATAGTTGGCAAGTTCCACAGCATCTCCCACACAATCTCATTACCAGTTATTTCAAAGTTTATAGAACTTTAAGAATGGCAAAAATTGTTCAAATGGTAATGATCTTGAACAGCACTTTCTGTTTTTTCCTGATAAGGATCACAAATTCTTTGAAGTCAGAATTCATGAAGATGCAAGAAAGATGGCAAAACGTTGTTGAAGAAAATGGAAAATATACAATTGTTCAAAATTTATAATATATACAATACCAAATTTACTTTCTTACTGACCCAATAAATCACTGTATATACAAATGCGCTTAGGAACTGTGATTTGATATTCTCGTGTTCTCTCACTTCGATAGTAGGTTGATAATAGATGTCTACTCTGAATAGTTCTCTTAATGTCAATCAAGCACACTTTCCTGGCTCAATGACATTTATTTACATGTTGCGCCATGTAATTGTAATACGCTATGACACTAGTTACCCTACCATAGCTGCGGCAGTCACGAGCTGTCACTTGCATCTCTCGCCAATTGCAGACATAATGATATATTTTTACAACCATATGTTTCCTGGGGTCTAAGTAATAAGCATATGTTTTTAATTTCATATACATTAATGTGATAACTTCAAGGAATATTACAGAGCCGAGGATAGAGAGAAATGAAAGCAGCTCGTCCATGCAGCAACTAAGACATACCTAAAGTACGACCTTCAGAAATTAAGTGTACAGAAACGATGATCTTAAAGGTTTATTTTGTGATTTGGTCAGAAGGTGCCTAAGACAATATACTACGCTCAATCTTTGGAGATCAGAGGAATAAAGTTTTGGAAAGATGAAAAAAGCTAAATGGTTCGTGAGTTTTTATTTATATATTTTGGGTTATTTATGCACTTAGATAAAATATTCTTAAATCAATAGATAAAAGATAAAATATTCTTTACTGTTCATCACAAAAGGGAACAAAACATAGGAAATAGTACAATTAAGATTAAAGAGATTATTTGAGGTAAAAATGGTAGGTGGTGTCCATTAATAAATGCATTTACTTGTTTGTATTTGTGTATATTGCATCATTGGACTTCACCTGATAAAATCTCCTAAACCTTAAGTATTCCTCGGAGATATCGCTAGATATAAAGCCGCATAATTGTATTGATTGTTAAAATTAAGCGTTGTATTTCTTGTATTATCTTCGGTTTGGGTTAAAGACTGTATTCTCTCTATTTCTCTTCAAGTGCTATTTTTTATTTGAAATATATATACTCATATGTCGGAGAATAAGAGGGAATGGAGACATATATATATGAGATATCCAGGTATCTATTGACTCATCACGATATCTCTGGAACCATAAGGCTTAGAGATTTGAATTTTGGTAGGAATATTCCTTTTGCCGAGTAGACGTCCGAGTAGCTAAGAACGGATATTACAAAATTACGGGACCTACTACCCGCAACGGGAATTGCGCAGTATAAGTATGATTCTTATTTGTAAAACAATTTGCCTAAATTAATGTTTAGTTAGTAGTTACACAAAAACATTCCACGCAGGCGAAGTCGCGGGTTCAGCTAGTATAATTTTAGCAATATTTTAAGAGATATGTTCAGTATTTTCCGTGTTCATTAGTTTTTTTAGATTTTCTGGTGGCATTATTTCAATTATTTCTAACTCGACGTTGTTTGTTTCTATAGAAAATCTCGGGCATTCATCTGATTCTCGGGCAATATTATATTTAATCATAGTAGAGCGTAGTCGGTTTAAACTAGTTAAATATAAATTTGCAACTTTGCCATTGCACCAAACAAGTGTTGCCGGGAGAAGCAAGGATAATTTGCGATTTGCGTCGCGCCACGCTTTCACCGGGAAGGTATACATCGTTAGACGCTACTTTCGTACCGTGCGATTTACTTACGCATTTACAAAAACATACAGGAAATCATATTTTATAGCATTTTTATTGCTTAATACGTCGACTGCATTGCGGTTGCTTTTACTTATGATATACGTAATCTTGGTTTCATATTATATTTGATTGATGTTTCAACGTACGCCACGAAAGTTATCCATACAAGAACAAGTGAATATATATGAACAAATGGAAGAAGTGAAAGAATTTGTATACTTGGTATCTAAATTTACATGTGAAAGTGACATTGAAAGGAGAGTCAACGCCGGGAATATGGTAAATGAAGCTCTGCACGCCTTTATCAATAGTCAGATGGTGGCTCATAGGACCAGACTGGCTGTGCATGGAGGAGTGAAATTTGGGTATAGCAGAAGAAGCATAAAAGTAAAATAATTGCAGTAGAGATGAGTATTGAGAAGTATGAGTGGATTGATACACAGTAAGAAATAGTGTAATAAGAGAACGTTGAATGGTCTAAAAGAAGTAGTGACTAAAACCGAAAAGGTATGCTTAGATAGTTTGTGAACGTAGAGAGAATGAATGAAAGAAGACTGCCAAAAAGGTTTTAGGAGTCAAGAGTGAATGGGAAAGTTGGAAGGGGAAGACCAAGGCGAACGTTTTTGGGCCAAATCGATGACATTTTAAATAAGGGCCAGGTTATTACTACTCTAAACCGAAGAACTTGTATGAAAGGTTTAATGAGAATGAAAAAAACGATGGAGATATGCAAGGATTGTGGCAAGTAGAAGGTGTCTACCCCGTTGGGTCTCTACCCCTTTATTTTTATCCATGCAAATTAGACTTTCATTCTGTTATAAAATACTAGATTGTTCAAATTGTGTCATGTATGTTTAAAGATGCGCTTATTCTATGGTTATTTTCAAGATTTCCGTTTTAGTATAAAAATAAAATTCAGACGTTTTTCAAAGTATTGTTATAAAATATTATTTAACAGCCGTTTTGTCATATTATTGCGACTGATGATGATGGTCAAAAAATGACAGAGTCTACAGTTACGAAGATATCTTCGCGCACTGTTCTGAAAAAAACCTACAAAAGACTCAGTTAGTATGATTACTAGCTTTGCTAGAAGAGGTCCCAGGTTCTAATCCATGATAGGGCGAATTTACGGAATTGCATTTTCTAATTTGTCTTGACTCTGGACTGGTTGGAGGTTTCGGTCGTGCCTAGTTAACACCCTATCAGCAAAGACACCGCCAAGCAAGAGATCTGTGTTCTGGTACGATTACATGTACAAACTATCAAAGGCAGATTGCCTCTTACCAGATTAGACTGTATCATCACTTGCCGTCAGATGTGATCACAGTCACGCGTTTACATCCAGTGAACTAGTTTTTAATCTTTTTCGCGTGACTTTATACTTAAAGATAAAACAAGTATAACGTTAATAACTAAAATAAATTACACGACGTAAGAACGTATAAAAACAACATGTAGATATTTTATAAAAACCTACTAAGTGAAGAGGCAATTAAATTTTCATAATTCTTACACCTTTATTGCATTCCCTTTTAGGATGCATCAACAAGAGAGACAGCAGTCAAGTGAAGAGCTGTTATAAAAAATAATACGGAAACCTCATTTCACATACGAAAATAAACGGTCGTTACAATGTAAAAAGTTATTCTTTAGAAAGTCTCCGTTACTAATATGGTCATAAGGGTACGCGTAAATTACAGGCGTTTTTATATGATTTTATTTAAAAGACCTAGTCGTTGCATACGATTTTGTCCGTATAACCTGCAGTATTAATATTAGACTACTATAACACCGTGAAAATATAGAGTATACGTGATCGAGTTGCCAATTTAAACCATAGTTAATTTTTACCTTACCTTAACACACACAAACCATTAAACTTCAATTGTTCTGTCACATAGATACGTGCAGAAGAATTATCTGTAAAGGTTTATATATAGATAAATAATATACTCCATTGTACACCACAAACACGAAACAAGTAACAGAAAGAAACTTAAACATATAGTACAAATAGGCGACTTTATTAGTTCTAAGCGATTTCTGCCGGACAACCTGAGGATTAGGGAAATCATATGAAAAATGCTCGCCAGTGAACTTGGTTGAAGGGCGATTGCCTTCTTGCGAGACCGTCATCTCGCTGTAGGAGCCATATGAGAGCCAAAGGTAGCAAAAGGCTGAAGCCCATCCTCCCGTCGAAGGAGGCTTCGTGGCAGAAGTCGCACGTATGCGCTTCATGCTTTACCCTATTGAGTGGTAGGTCCTCTAGGGCCAGGGAACCTCTAGTGATCTCATACATGGATGAGGAGGGATCCGCTTCGTTTCAGAGTCCCACACTCCTGATTGGAAAAGTCTTTCATCGGGGTGCGTAAAGGCATTTCCCATCGCAGAAAAAAGGGAAATATATGCGAGATAAAAATAGTACCAATACAAACATGCAAATACCTAAATACATATTACAAATATATACATAGAAAAAAGTATTGTCAATAAATAATATTAAAAATACTTGTGTGCAAAGTACACATAAACTGTATCTTTGGCAAATTATTAAAATCTTGTTTATATTTATACAAACCTAAAACTTTAGATTTCCGAGACTTAGAGGGAGGGAAAAGGGAAGATATGTTAGGAATTTAATAATTTATTGAAATCGCAAATGACGAATTGTAAATAAAAATGCCACGTGTTTTTTTATCAATATCAGAAATTATTCATTAAATTTTGTTTTTTAATTTTAAATTTTGAAAAGAGAATCTTTGAAATATTTTTTGAAAAATTTAATGTATTAAATGACGAGGGGCAACTTAAAATGCCGCATAGTATTTGTAAATATTAAAACTACTTAAGCTTCAACGTATTAGCATAAAAACGCTGCATATCTTCGTAATGCTAATCACGCGTTTCGTCCGTAAAAATTTTACCCTCATGTGCCTAAAGTTTTACCTCAAAAATAGAACATGTCATTAAGAATTTACAGGAAGATATTATGTAATTCAAAAACACAAATTATTTACGTGACGTAATCCATGACAGTTTTTACAGCTTTAGAACAAAACAAAGTGCGTAACGCGCCTGAAGAAGTTTCCACTTAAAAACGAAAACTTCAATCTACTTTTAGGCGCATCGAAGAACTTAGGACCATTTTATAATGATTCTGAATTAGTGCAGTTTGAAATTATCTAAAATACGTCAAACGTGACACTTTACCTCGTAAGACACATGGCCCAAACTTTAGACATCAAGTTTTAAAGTTTCCATCAATGTAACTCATTTTAAACTGCTCTCCTTGTTTGACTATAGATAGTTGGGTCACAGCACTGATAGCTCTTAAATCTTCGGAGTTATTGGATAATATCGTGGCCACACTTAAAAAAAACATTGTTTAGTATTACGAAATGTTATGCAATACGGGCTAACTTTAACGAACGGGACTATTTTGTGGATAATCTTTCCAGCTGCTTCATGGTATAGTTGTTTTATAAAGAAATACTGCAAAATTGTATTAAGTTTGCAGTATTTCAAACAGTGTATTAATAATTATTATAGTGCAAGTTGTGTATATTTANAGTCCATTGTCAAGCCGAGATTCTTTATGACACCATTGAAAGGTAATACTGTGTTATTTAACAAAACTGGTGGTAATGTGTCGTAGTTCAATTTGCTAAGTTGTCTGGGGCCCCCTATAATAGCAGCCTGAGATTTACTGGCATTTAGTGCGAGACCATGAGAATTGCTCCAACAACAAACTTTACCTCGTAAGACACATGGCCCAAACTTTAGACATCAAGTTTTAAAGTTTCCATCAATGTAACTAATTATTTTAAACTGCTCTCCTTGTTTGACTAGATAGTTGGGTCACAGCACTGATAGCTCTTAAATCTTGGGAGTTATTGGATAATATCGTGGCCACACTTAAAAAAAAACATTGTTTAGTATTACGAAATGTTATGCAATACGGGCTAACTTTAACGAACGGGACTATTTTGTCAATAATCTTTCCAGCTGCTTCATGGTATAGTTGTTTTATAAAGAAATACTGCAAAATTGTATTAATTTTGCAGTATTTTAAACAACGTATAAAAAAATTCAAACATTGTATTAATAATTAGTATAGTACAAGTTGTGTATATTTAAATAGTGGAGAGAATAAAAGTTGTTAATTAATGTGAGTTGGTGTTTTTATAATAAGTCCTGAACAATCCTGTTTTTGTAGATCCGACTTTCTTAATAAAGATCATCGTGATGCGATAATCTTTATAAATTAACCACTTACAACTTTTACTATATTAACGACAGCAAGTGCAATTTTATAGACATAACCATCAATTATTTTTAAGGTGCATGGCGGACTTTGATATTGAAATTACTGCATTTTGCTCTAAAAATGTTGGGCATATAAATTTTTAATCTTTAAGTATTAATTGTGACGTTACGTTAATTTTCTGCATTATTATCTTAATTTTAATTAAATGAGTATCAGTGATATTTCTCTTTACGTCGATTTAATAAGAAAGCTTTCCGCTCTTAAGTGCTTTATTTTTAAATTATTGAAAAATTATGCATTTATTTAGAAAGTACATTTTATGATTTCCAAGGTAAAACCGATGGCAATATTTAGAGAAAGGCCAAGGAATGTTAAGTGCAAGTAATTTATGAATACATTAATTACACACATACATTTATTACAGTAGCTTTTATAATTTTAACAAGAATAATTAAGTACATATAATAAAAAAGGTAAGTAGCAGGTTATAACTGTCTTCAAAAACCCTTATCGATACCTCAATAATAGGAGAGAGGATAATCTTTAAACATATTGTATTTTCTTATAGAATTAATAAAATGTCTTACTCTCAAAAGGATCTCTAAAACTTTCCATGTGCCACACTTTCCAATTTTATATAGTGATCGTTTATCAAAAATCGATACATTACAGTACGTAATATATTATCCTGATAAGATACAAGCGAATGTGGTCCAAGCAGTAGTGAAATATGATAAGGCGTATTAGAATCTACACAATCAATATGTACAAACATTTATCTGTGACCCTAGGTCAGTTTGATTTATAGCGATAATTAAAATCCCGGGTCGGTGGCGGTGTAGTTCTAAAATGTACTTTGTATATCCAGTATCTAAATAGTTCTGCTACTTGTTTTAGAGAGTGTGCTAGAATCTGTTAATAGATATTAGTCCTATACTAGATGGTTACCGATGTTACACGAACTTGTTTCGGAAAAGATATTTTACATGGTTTCAGTTTGTATATTCGTTTACTGCACATAATTCTATGATTATTATATTATGTTATATTAACATATTCCTCCTCCTTGATTCTTTTCCTCAAGTCTGAGGAAACGAATTTCCCATTGTTCATGCTTGCTCTTGCTCTTTTGCCATTAACTTTTCCAGTTATCACGAAATTATCACCCTGTTCCCTGGCAATGTGCCCTAAGTACTCAAGTATTTTTTTTGAGGTAGATGGTCCGCCATCAATGTTACAGGCTCTCCAGAGCATGTTGTAACATTGAGTTTCTGCAGAATAGATGCGTTGGTCCGATGTGTTGTTTACGATATACGAAGCATTTTTCTCCAGCACCATATTTCAAAAGCATCGATACGTTTACGGTCTGATGATCTCAAAGTCGATGCCTCAGCAACAAAGAGAAATATTGAAAAGATGAAGGTTCTTAGTAATCAAATTTTAGTTCTGAGAGATATCCGATATATCTTTACAAGTTCTATGGAGTTGAGACATGGCGTCTTTGGCCATTCCGATACGCCTCTTCATGTCCATTTCGCATGAGCCATTATTGCTTATGTTGGAGCCGAGGTAGATGAAATTTTCCAAGGTCCGAAGACTGAGCATTCCACTCCACTCTTAAGTGCTCATGCGATCTAGCGCTATAATCTAGGTTTTTAACTTATTTATGCTGAGACCTAAAGTGCTACTCACAGTTGACATTTTTTCCAATAGTTTTGTCAGTTCGGCTTCGTTCGCAGCAAATAGTGTAGTAACGGCGTAATTACAAAATGTAAATACACTTGTACTCTTAATGTAGTATTATAAATATTCTCTGATTTATATTCGTAAAGGAGATTTCCTTAATTAAAGATTTCAAAGTAATAATGTGTTAATAAAATTCAAAATATTGCCTATTTTCTACATATTAATTCGTTTCTATGTACAAATATGATTCAAAACTTCACATCGGCTAACTATTATTGATTAGTACATATGGAATATAGATTTGAACACGGTATTGAGGTAGCTTAAATGAGCTTATTGGTATGAACATATTAAATTAGTTAGCTTAAAAAGAATTTTGTTATATTAGAACTCTGCCTGGTAAATAGGAATTGAATTCGTAAGATTTCGACGCCATCAGTAGAATCCTTTATAAGTGACCGCGCCACAAGCCCCTTATTTCCTTCGCAATCTTTGTGAAGCTCGTTGCTAATAGATACAATCTGCGATATTCTATATTATATGTATGCGGTTTTAGTAAGGGCATACAATCTAATGTTAATTGAATACAACGTAATAATAATAGACACGTGCAAAGCTAATAGAACTATCCATACGTTGCCGGTTAAAAAACCAAGATGTTCCAATGTACTTAAGAGCGTTTAAAAAGTAATTTCGGTTTAAAACTGTATTTTCAAATGCTCTTTTTTAATTAAAATATTTATATAACGTTAACGTATAATTTTTGTTTTTTATTTCTCACTTGTACGTCACACTTTTCTTAGAAATGTGTATATTGTCAAAGAAACATGTTTTTACTTGCTGTGCT
The DNA here is from genome assembly GCA_015832385.1 of Elymnias hypermnestra. Lineage (NCBI taxonomy): Eukaryota > Metazoa > Arthropoda > Insecta > Lepidoptera > Nymphalidae > Elymnias > Elymnias hypermnestra. Next base: position 575,533 of record JACTOM010000060.1, on the reverse strand, counting down.
CGGAAATTTGCGTGGAATATTATTTTCGAGTGGAATTTATTAACATTCAGGCTAATAAGTTACAAATAAGACATATGTACAAATAATTTAAAGAGCTATTCGCAGTGTTTCAATGCAAAGGGCTTACTGACCTTTCTAAAGCTCTAGACTATCTGTGTACCAAATTTAATTTAAATCGATTCAGTAGTTTTGGCGTGAAAGCGCGATATACAGACAAAATTGCTTTCGCATTGATAAAAAGTAGGAATTGCCTATTTTTTTTAAATTATAATATCTGAGAAGAGTGAAGGACTAGATAGTGCACTTTTGCGCATACACTTGTGCGGTCTAATATCTCCTCCGCAAATGGTTGCTCATCACGGAGAGAGTAACCATTTGCGAACCTTGCCACGACAACCAGTTTCTCCAGGTTATCTGACTGTCTTCTGGGCGATATGTCAAAAATAGTGGAGTACTCGGTGGTACCAGCTGCTGGATAACCTTGTTAAGATGGTGGATTGACTACTGTAATCGCAGCATTCTCCTAAGTAGTATATTTATTAGTTATCTTGTTCTATTTCTTTGACGCATATTACAGTTTACAACTTTAAAAGGATGTCCAGTAATGACTATAATATGATGTGCTGTTGTAACACGTATATAAAATAACTACATCGAGAAACACATCAACAGCTGTTAAAAGCGATTAGGTGTATATGTATTACGATTTCACCTATCAAACGAATTTATCGCTTCCAACAGTCTTAAAATGAGTCGAGGATATGAAGAGATATAATCAGCTGATTAGTCATATGTACGAGCTCGTCCATGCAGCCACTATTGCATATTAGAGCAGGCACGACCTTCATTCATCAATAAAGTATAACTGTAAATGGTGATGAAATTACTAGTTCTACTGAGACGAAATTGTGTGCGTCAGCTTGTTATTAATAGGACACAAAATATGTATGTGATAAATACTTAAGTATGCAGAATGCAGATTCAATGTGACGTACGTTTATGATAAACTGCGTTATCAAAATCGATACGGAAACAATGCGCTTATCGCATGTTATTGAAAGGGTGTGACGTGTGAAATAATGATCTTAATCCAACATCCGAATGGTATCTTTTGTGTAAATAGCCACATGTTTCTGCTCACGTACACATGTTTTTTTATTGCTGACAGGTTAGCGTTTCATTTTGATCTGACTTGATGGTAAATGATTATACAGAGTTTTTTTTTTCACGTTGGGAAATTCCTTTACGCATCCAGTTCGGACAAAAACTAAACAGCAGGCAGTGTGGGACTCTAGCATTAAATCAGAATATCCACTAAAACCCAGCGATACCACTCTTCCCATTCTTTAGTGGAGCATCAGAGGATCGGTAGACGGTACTAGAATCTACCCTGGTACTCCGGAATACTCTCGCGGGGAAACTTAGAAAGAGAGAAAGAAAGAAAGAGGCAAGACAAGTGCAAATCCCCAATCTTCTACAATAACAGAGTGTGATACACCAAATCTATAAGGGCTTCACACTCATGGTAGGCGGGCGTTTCCTCTCGGCGAACAATCTTGCAAAAATGCAGGTACTTGCCGAGAACCATTTCCGATCAACACCTGTACAAGCCTGAAAAAAGAGATCCGTGCACCCTAGACAACCAATTCTCTAGGGGACGGATTGCCCCTACTGTAACCAGACCCGTCGTTGGAGATCCCAAGTCCTCATGCTACCTTTGATGAGTACTATCTCTACTAAAGACCTATTCCTCCCAACTCAGTCGGCATCAGTTATTGCAATTCGGTAATTGCAGCCGCCCTGCACCGATAGGCGGCTCCTAGAATTTCCGCGCGCAATTGTCAAGGGAGGTCACCCGCCAAAATAGTTGCCGCCGTCCACGAAACTGTATGGTATCCCAGTGTTACCCTGACCACCCTTGAGCTCCCGAAAACCGGAAGTTACGCTGTCGGTACCCCTCCCGAAGTTTCCCGAAGAAAAATTACTGTTAACATGTTAATGTGAGACCCTTTTTTGAGTTAATTCCACTTGGCTAATGTTGCAACATTGCTACTAGTGTAAGAGTTTTTAAATTACTTCGTGCCATTAAACAAATCATAGTGCACGATAAAGCGACGCAGTATAGTGCCGTCGACAACGATGTTTAGCAACTGTACTATTGTATATTATTGTTATGGTCTCCGATGTAACGTCCCCTACGGCGAGTGATTTGCAGACAATACAATGATACCTCGTAGGGCTTCTAACAGTTAATGATTATTTAGATAAGCTGAGATTTACCTCTGGTCCGCTGTCTTCTTCTGTTTACTTGATTCAAAGATATGTGTTAAAGTGAAGCTGGAAATGTTACTGTATTTATGAGTCACTGTGACGAAGTAGCCATTAGAGGATCTTTTTATAATTTTCCTAGGCAAGATTTATTTATTTCGAGATGTCGTGTCATAAGATAAGTAATTATACATGAAAATGAAATTACTTTTAAATGAATAAGGCATACGGCCGTGAATAACGTAAATGTCGATTAAAACTTTACAATTAAAAAAAAATATATGTAACAAAAGTATTTTGATTTATTCAGGTGTTTAAACTACACGTACTCGTAGATATGATTCAACATTAAAATGCTTATTATATCTATTTAAAATAAAGTTGTGTTAGTTACGCTATTTATAATTCAATAACGGCTGACGCGATTTCGCTGAAAGTTGGATGGTAGAACTTAGAACCAGGAGAAAGACATGGGTAACTTTTACTGTTTTTACTTTATTTTTACCACACTATTTACGACTAAAGGTCAGCTTCTTAGTCATGGTTGAACGCGCTTGGTGGTAAGTAAATTGATAAACGATGTGATTTACGCCACGTAACTGAAAGGAAAATTTTATGGTGAGTAAGTTCTCATCTAAGGATGACGATGAATATATATAATAATATATATACCAATATATATACCGTTTGTTTAAAGTTAAAATGACGTTTATAATAAGAATAGTAATAAACATTTTTATTTAGCAAATATGCAAACATTAACACCTTACCTCTCATTAAATCTTTCATACAAGTTTGTCGGTTTAGAGTGCTCTTGGCCTAGCCCTTATTTCAGGTGTCCTGAATGTGGTCCAGGAACTTTTGTCTTGGTCTTTCCCATTCAAACTTGACTCATAAATCATTTTTGTCATATGGCATATGTATCGATATTCAATGTTTATAACAAGCACACCAAGTTAATGTGTGATCAATAACCCTGTTACACTATCGTTGGTCAAATTATTTTAATAACGATAACAATGTACCATTTCAGGCAGCCACTAATGATGGTCGTGATAGTGCACGTTGCGTCAGCTGGACCATAATATAGGCAATTTATCGGCTCATTGGAATAATCATCAGAACTCAAACGGAATACCAACGGCGATAATGTCGTAACACCTTTAACAACCATTTATGATGCTGTATTCATATTTGTTATAATAGTTCTTCCCTGATTGGGGTTAAAATCAATCTTATTTAATTTTACTAAAAACACGTCTAGTGGACGTAAACAAAAACTACATTTAAAAGTGTAGCTACCGAGTTTCTTGCCAGTTTTTCCGAACCGCCTGCAGATTTGTTACCCGTAGACGTACTACTGAAGAAAGAACTTTTTGACCCTTTAAAGAATATTTTTATTTAGAAATTTTATTTCTGTCTTTATACGAGTATATATATAATTCATATGCATATTTACTCTTCTGTACAATATCCTCTTCTTGGTAAAATGGCTCGACCGATTTTTATTGAAATAATTTTTGTTACTTCAGATGTATTCGAGAATAGTTTAAACTAGAAAATCGATGAGATAAATAACGTATTTGCCCATATCTCCACAGGATCATGATCTATCCGGATGACACCTTATAGTAGTAAAATATAAAAGGTTTGAGTTGATATTTTGCTATCTTCAAAAATGCAATGAAATGTCTTTATATAAAACATGTACACCCAAAAATTATGAAATCATTTACAACTTAGAAAAAATTTTCTTTTTACAGTTACTAATATATTAATTATTGTATATACAATATTACAGAGAGACGAATCTTAAAGTATGTTAGCAGCTGTGGATGTAAAAAACGTTAAAGACCTTCTTGATTATTAACAATTATTCTTTTTAATTAATAAAACAACGTATCTTTTGTTTTTATAATAGCTTATTGCCTGATGTAAATATTTCATCATCCATCGACATTTTTAAAATTAGTATCCTTGGGATGCCAGTTAAAATGTTAAGATTTTTTGCTGGTCTAAATTACTCGATACATAGTTGAAAAAATCTTTAGTTTATACGTCTCTAACTTTTACCTATGGCTATAAATTTTGGATCAATTGTTCTCCCGCAAAATGTTTTCTAAATCTCGACGGAAATTTAACGTAACATTCGTATACCTTACCGAGACTTCAAACCCACAAAAGTAGAAAAGGCTGGCCCTTAGGGGATATGAGATTTAGGGAGCTCTCATCAAAGGGCAGATGTGATTTACACCGGCTTGCGGATAAACCACACGCCCGGAACCGTTTGCTTTGATGAAAGGAAACGCAAATTGCGTGAGACATTTAGATCTGTTTTTTAGTGGTGATAAAATTAAAAAAGAATTAACGCTGAACTCGTCCCGATTGCGACTCGTTACACTGTTTCTAATCTCGGAAGTTGGTCGTGTTGTAATAATTGACGAGCTCGTAAATTTAATTTAATGCAGATTTTCCTACATCGGATTTTATTTCGGTGGAGAGTGTCTTACAAAACGGTGTAATACTGCTTTCATGGCTGGCTTCACTTAATTGATATCATCCCAAAGAGACGCTACGTTTTCAGCTTGGTCTTTATTCTCCTCTATAGAAATTTAATTAAACAGGTCAGACCTGTTTAATTAAATTTCTATAGATGATAAACATCATGACATTCTATGCAATTACTGTATATTAAATTAAAAATTGTGTAAAAGGGTACGCATTAATTTTCTAGGAAAGAAAAATGCTTTTCACTGTAAGATTATCATTCATTTTATAAACGTAAACGTTATTAAATTTACGATTACTAACTAACGGTTGTCTGTAATGTTACATTCGTAGGTACCGATATAGTTTATCACATTAACCTTATTCCTGAATAACAATCAACAGTTAGTGTTTTTAACGTTTCATATTATATTTAAAAAAAAAATTAAACTGCGTGCGTACAAAGTACACATGTTAGAATTGAAGCTTCTTTGGCAACCTAATTTTTAAGCCTTTTTTATATTTATACTAATCTAAAACTGAGAGGGAGGGTAAAAGGAAGATATGTTAGGAAATAAATGAATTTAATTGTCATTAAAATATTTAAAATGTCGAAATTTATTACAAATAATTTATTGAAATCTTAAATGACGAATTGTAAATAAAAATGCCACGTGTTTTTGTCAATATTAGAAATTATTAATTACTTTTTTGTTTTTGAATTTAAAATTTAGAATTGAGAATATTTTTATTTTATATTTTATGAAAAATAGCATATTAAACTAATTAATGTCGAATGGTAAATGAACATTTCACATGTTATTTCTAAAATTCAAACGAATTAGCAAAAATTAACGCTGCTAATCTTCGTGACGCTAATCAAGTGTTTCATCCGTAAAAATTTTAGCGTCTTGCGCCTGAAGGAGTTTCACTTTTAAAAGAAATTAGCCAATAACTTACACAAGCAATCATCGCTGTTGCAGAAATATTATTTCATTCGAAATATTCTTTTTCTTGAAATTGTTTTTTTTTATTATTGCAGAAAGTATGAAAATATCTTAAAACCAAAATGTCATGTGAATGAAAAAAGAATAACCAAAATTGGTTTACCTACATATCTTTCTAAAGTAATACACGAAAAAACTGTGTGTGTTTTGGTGTGTACTTTTTGCTTATATTTTTATGTCATACATATTTCGCATGACTTAATGTACAAAATTGTTTTCCTACCATGTCAAGATAAGTTTCACCTCAAAGAAATATAATAGAATCGAGTATTTGTGGTTTTTTTAAGTCAGAAAAGAAGGCAAGAAGTATCTAAGTAAACAAGATATACCCATTGGATATTGCCTTGGTTAAAATAATATCCATGATAATATAGAATAGGATAAAAAAGTCCATGTGCCAATTGCAATTTCATCTATATCCATGGCGTTTAATTAAAAACGGATTCAATGTTGTCCGGAGCTAAAATGTCTCGAGCTCGAACGCCAAATAGACAGACAGCTGCAATTTATGACTCGTTTTATTCGTCTATCGCATTATACAATGTGAATGTGTGTCTGTCGTTCTCGTATTTTTTTAACGAATTGATTGAATCGGGATTATTAATTATATGAATGTTATTAAATTATATGTATAATCTTGATGACATTCTAAGTTAGCTAAGGCCAGTAGAATGCTTACAAAATGTATGGGAATGACGTATCATATTGATATGTCACGATCACATGAACAAATTGTAGCGTTCTAGCCGTTGGATGTAGCGTTCTCGTGCTTAGAATGTCATCTTGTCTAGAGGGCTGTATAGTTGACCCCATCCGCATCTATTGACGTCGTTGGCCGAAGAAAACCTTTCGCTGGAGGGCATAATTGGCGCAATTCTCACCGGTGACACTCCTTCTGTGAAACTCTTTATTTCATTAAAAAAGGCACATGAAAAGCAGAGAGAGGACTCTGTGGAAGCTTTTTTACTACGGCGCTTGAGGTTGCGATGTAGGAGGCGTAGATTTGCGCTTCCCCTTCCTCCTTCTAAAGTTTCTCAGAGAAATCTTCTGAAGGGCCAGGTTAAATTGTGTCTATCGATCCTCTAGTGCTCCACAAAAGGATATAGAGGGTATTTTGGCTTGCTAATGAGTCCCGCACTCTCGATAAGATTTTAGGTCTGCTCGAGGGGCGTAAAGGTATTTCCTAACGTGAAAAAAAAGGGGGTTGTATAGGGATTATATTTTTAAGGACCGATATCTTGGGAGGAATTGTTAGAAATTCATAAACTTCCTCCTTTGATTGAAATGGACATTTTTGGTATTTAGATATCAATATGCTTTCGGTAAAAAGCCTGTTAATAATAACCTGTTCCCTCTAGTTTCACCCTAACCTTAATTATCTATATACATTGCTAGATTTTAAGCCACTTCCCAATAGTTTTCAAAGAGCGTATGATAATGTTCCTTAAATAAATTTTGGAAAGATTGTGAAATTTTTTCTAGAACAATGACCTATATTAAATCTTAGCTTAGTTAGGCTTATCCTTTTTTTACATTTAATTAGTTTAGCTATTTGTTTTAGCCTTTATGTACTTGTAGTTTTATAGTATTAGTTTATTTTTTATAAGCAAGCTGTGTTCATTCACAAAAGGTGAAATCTATGGCAAAGTCAGCAGATTTTTACCTGTTTGAAAAATTAATTAAGTATTGCGATCTAAAACCATCTTGCCCTTATAGCCGTTCCTATAAAACTGCTTTAGTTCTAATAAAACATCGGTTGTATGGTTTCTCAGTGTTAAGTTTATAAACGTAGCGTAAGTTACCTTGTAAGATCAGCTATATGACATTGAAAGTTTCGTCTAAATCAGTGTAACTGTTTTAAAGATTTTTTTGTTAGAAATGTCGTATATGTTTTCATATGCATTTAGTTAAAAGCTGTTACTTTGAAATTACATTCCAGTTTGTATTATTTCTGTAGGTCGTTGAATATTATACTGAAATTTTCATCACATTATTAAACACTTAAATATGAATAACGTGAATATCTGTACTCAATAAATCATAGGGATGATGACAGGCATCCGAAACCGCTTAGCATATAATATGTAGAACACAACCCCTATAAGGGAGGTGATCGCTGACGCATCGGAAAAGGTGTTTGGAAGAACAATCAATAATCGTTCCACTTTCTTTGACCTTTCTCTCCCCTCTTCACAAATTTTGTAAAGGCCAATAGTAACAGTATCCTTTGGATGTTATAGCTCAGCTTATTCTGGTCTAGCATAAGTTCCAAGCTCTCACACGTCAGTGAATATAATCCGGTCAATAACATAAATTTTTTCGGCGTAAGGTTCTTTATTGGATTCGTCGACGCCCGAAAGCTATTGACCTCACTCGTATAGAACCTTATATTTAATTGAAAATTTTCAAAGTTTCTTCGCTGTGGCAATAGTATGAGTACATTACAGCACAATTTAGAAAAAGGTATTTTTTAATTTGCTACTTTTTATTCTGGTGGGAGGCTTCGGCCGTAACTAGTTACCTACCTACAAAGACATGCTAAAAAATGCATTCCGGTACGATGCTGTGTTGAAATCTTTTACCAGGTTACCCTGCTTGCATCTTCGTCTATATTAGATAGGGAGAACACTTTTATTGTACAACACAAGCAATATACACAGAAAAACAATTACCTTGTTTATAATCATTCCTATGAATTTAAAACGTCTTAAAATAGCTTGCTGAGTAGCTAACAGTAATATTTTCAGTATCCTTTAAGTTTGAAACGGGTGTTGGTCGAATGAAGCTTCCAATTTAAAGTCTTCAAAAATTTTCTTCCTTCCATTGCCATGGCGGTTTGTAACATAAAAATTACTATTTTGTAATTATCGAAACCACTCGCAATACGTTCTCTTAGTGACAGCAGCAGTACTTACTCGGGAGCATTCGGTGAGTTTTAGCCGCACTTTTCTTCGAATGCAATAAAAAAAAAATTCCCGCAAATGACGACAATTTGACTTAAAAACAAAACATTTTCCATCAATAACTGGTTTCTGATACGTACAGAACTCTATTAGATTTTTTTTGTGGTAAATTTGCCACATGTACAAATACTGTGTTATGTTTTTGATCGTCTCCTTCTGATCAAAACTAACGCTAAATACATCCATTGAAAAACGGTGGAATCAAAGTTGTACAACTAATAATATCTTACCTGAAAATTATATTATTTTTTGCTATTAAACAAGTCGAGAAGAATTACTTCGATTATCTACTACAATACTTAATAGTAGTCTATTAAATTACATCTTCCTTCTTTTTCCCTTCTTATTTACGCATACACACACAAGCAGGCCCGCACGCACATATACACACACCCCCACACCAAGACACTCATTCAACTAACATAATTATAAGTTACCAGTGTTACTAATGTATTATAAGTAAATTTTGTTTTATTTTACTATATATACAATGTTTTTAGAATGTAAGAGGTAGTGTGTGGGTCAAGACACGGATATTCCTAGTTTGGGGTCAAGGGTAATATTAAGAAATCTTTGTAATTGTAGAACAAGATAAAGATTATCTAGAAGATTATCTTTATTTTAATATATAAAATTTCCCTGTCACAATGTTAGTTACCTTACTCCTCCGAAATGGCTTTACCGATTTGTACCAAATTTTATATGCGTATTCAGTAGGTCTGAGAATCGGCTACTATCTATTTTTCATACCCCTAAGTGATAGAAGTTCACCCTTAATTTTTTTTTTTAATTTTTGGGCTAAATTTATATATTTTTTTTTTTGTGATACTGTATACAAAAATAAATACAACCCTAAATGTTCACCTTTCTATCACCAATTCCTATTTTGAAATAGCGATAAAAGTAATTATATGGCAAAACATCGTTTGCTGGGTCAGCTAGTTCTTATACAACAGTCAAGCGCTAACTTGCCAGCAATAAGAAACAAAAAATATACGACAATTTTAAATATATACCGTGAATTACCATTTCTGTAAACTTTACTTGCAAAGAGTGTTACCACACCTTAAGTGCGAATTTAAAATTGAAAATTATTCGCATTTGTCAAACTCGGTTGTTGGATTCGATGTGTTTGACAAATTGCATGCAATACGCGAAGGGAGATGGGGGAAATATTTCAACACTTGTCAGCAGACGTAGCGCGGAACCTCTTTTGCACTTGGGGGAACTTGAGACAAATGCTCGGTATGAAACGTGAAACATTTTGTTTTCGTCGACATCGGTTGTCAGATCCGGCAGTTTTGCTATGAGAACTAAAAATGCCTTAGAGAACAGGAGCAAACTCCTTAGACTTGTTATGTCATGATGATAATATTATTGTTTTTGAAGTGAAATTTCTTTAGGCGCATGAAGGTAAAATTTTTACGGATGAAGCGCGTGATTAGCGTCATGAAGATGTGCTGCGTTTTTTTATGCTAATTCGTTTGAAGCTTATGAAGTTTTAAAATTTACAAATAGCATGTGGCATTTTAATTTACTACTCCTCATTTAAACATTCAATTTACTATTTTTCATAAAATATAAACTCTCTTTCCTAAATTTTAAATTCAAAATCAAAATTAGTTAATAATTTCTAATATTGGCTCTAAATTTTGTATTTTTGTATTTACAATGCGTCATTTAAGATTTCAATAAATTATTTGTATTAATATTTTAATGACAAATAAATTTCAAACGTATCTACCTTTTTCCTTCCCTGTAAGTTTTACATTTGTATACTTATAAACAAGGCCTTAAAATTAGTTTGCCAAAGAAGTTTCACTTCTGATATGTGTTCTTTGTACGCACGCACTTTTGACTTATTTTAAGTCTTTTTATTTCTATAACTTTGTAGCATTGTAGTGCTGATCTACCCAACGACTATTCTTTAACCAGATATGTTGGCTGGTAGATAAAGCTGTAAAGCTTTAAGCCCGCCGTTTTTCACTTTGTGCAATAAAAGTTATATAATATTATTGTTATATGTTGAAATTACTATGCAACGATTTTGACAATTTTTGTTATGTGTTCAGGTTGATTCAAGAATTGTTTAGATTGATAATTTCATACGGGTTTTTCCATATTTCCACAAATAATTCTAACGCGAACAGCTAGTAATATTTAAAAATAGAAATAATACATTTTAAATATGTTATGCAGCTCCTTCCTTCACTAGTGTCTTAATTACATGTCTATCTAGAAGACGGCTTTAAGTGTATTGTATATTATTATGAAATTGGGAATTGTATGCTTTATTAATGTATCCTTATTTGATTAAAAAAGTGACTAAACCGAACTGCACGCTATGCGGTCAACTAGAAGGCGTACAGCATCTTCTTCTAGAATGCATCAGAAATAGGAACTAAATACAAACACTGATAACCCGCATTCTGAGTAGACCAATGTCAGTTTGATGTTGCTATAAAATTTAACTGTATAATTTATATAGCGTGGCGTTTTAATGAAATTTCAACTGAGGTTCGTATAATTGTTTTAGATCACGGTTAAAGATGGGCTTGTTATCTCCAGGGTTAAACAGATTTAGCGATTATAAGTTCTTATCTGTGTGAAGATAGATGCCGTACCTAACGAATCAAATCAAATCTGTAAATTAGTACTTTTACATGTATTAACGAATAAAAAATACAAAATAATTTACGTTTATTACATTTGGTACTGCGGACGAGTTTGCAGGTATCATCCGAGGCCAGTTACCTTAAAAGGAGCGCCAGCATTTTTCTTTTAAAGAGAAAGTTTTTGTATGCAAGTCGAAGTCTCGGACAACCCCAGGTTTAAGTATTTGCATTTCTTTTCCACGGTGTGTATATCCGTCTGATTCTTCGAATAGTTCTTCGTATTTTGTTGTTTGACGTTTATAATTGGAAAAGTTATTTACTTGAAAAGTTTGTAAGAAGCAGCTAATCTGTACAAATATATATATAAATATATACCACATAGATTATTGCATTTATTATACCCACATGTGAATTACTTCACACTTCTACATTATACATAAATTATATGTAATTATGAATGGAGTTAAGAGGACTTAGTTTTGTAGTTATCTCGCAATATTGAAAGCGATAACACAAGAAAAAGATATATTTATTTGTGTGTACTTTTTATAGACACGTGTCTGAGCATATATATATATATATATAATTCACATCGTAAATTAAACCCAAACTATAATAAAATCGTAATTTTTAAGTAGGACGAATGTTCGAAAAAAATTTAACTTAGGAAAGTTTGTAGAGCGTTGTACTGGATGACTGTTTAATTATAATGTTGTTATTATTACACAACCTAGTTGAGATAAAATTCTTGTGGACTAATTTCTACTTTTGATTTTTTTGTTTGCGTATATAATTTGGCCAGAGTTAGTTTACTCTAATGGTTTCTACACACCGTAGGGGAAGTCTTGCGAGTCTTTGCTGTCAAAGGTAAATATCAACGTATTTCAATAAAGGATTCCATTTGAAACACAGTTCTAAAAGCAGTAATACATCTTCCCACCCACAATACAAATAAGCGAAGACAAGCAAGCAACAGAGTAATGAATGCACAGATTAGTCACAGTGTTCAATATGCAAGGATTCGGTTCACCTTCATTCAAAGGCGGTATTTATCATCTGTGTGATGTATGTACCGGGTCAACAACCTCCTCTAGCGTCTACGGTGATACTTTGATATTCTATTTCACGTTAGTGTCTACGCTAATATTATAAATATTAACGAAAGTGTTCGTTTCGATAGTTGAGCTCCTAGGGTAGATCCCGGCAGGACAAAATTAGGAAATACATGCTCTAATTTGTCTGTTTCTGAACTGGTGGGAATCTTCGGCCGATCTACAACAAGCCGAAATAAACATAAATACAACAATTCTAATTATCATGTAAACGGATATACTTTTAAAAAGTAGATATATAAATTCTATCGTAGACTTGTATGTTAATTTTTCAAAAGAACAATTCTGTAATACAAAATTGTTGCATAACTTTCTTCGTTAGTAGAAGCTCTNAATTGCATCTTAGCAGATTAGCGCTTTCCCATCTTACACTGTATCACTTACCATTCAGTATGATCACAGGCAAGCTCTAACCTGTCAGCAAACAAAAAACTTTTGCTCATAACGTGATGTTAAATAGGCTCATAGCCTTTCTCGAAAAATTCTATCCAACACTATAATATTTAGAACGATTAACTCTTGAGATACTCTAACAAACTTTTGATCTTTATTATATAATTCTACATATTACTATTTAATATATCCCCTTATGGGCCAGACAAAGTGGAAAATGATCAATACTAATCATTTGAAGTTCTAAGAATCGTCAGAGTATCGTTCGAAAACTGCATTTATCTTACGTTTGATATATGGGAGCATGACCCTCTAAGACCTCTATATCGTTTATCTGTCCGTACCACGTATGCAGTTTATTGAAATTTATAGCGAAAGGGGACTATTTTTATATAAATATTATAATATTTTTGTCTTTTTTCGTCTTATATAAAGGTTTTGTTATCTTACACATGAATTTACATAATGTCTTTTAAGAATTTATTACTATATTCTTCTTTTAAGCCATCTATGTGTGTTAGTAAAATAATGTATCTATTTTGAACATTTGTGACATTCTTTAAAAGTACATACTTTTAACAATTCCAATAAGTATATATACATATATATAACAATTTATTACACAGTTTCCATTCTTTTCTGTAGGTACTTTTGTCAGAAAATCAATATTTTTTTGTCTTATACCCTCCATAAGTAAACTGTAGGAGCAAATAAACAATACTTAGTTTTATGAAGCCAATATAAGTAGTCTATTACGTCGGAGAGGGAAGTCTTACAACTAATCACTTAGAATTAAGTAATTAAAGTTTATTGAACTCTATCAGGCTATCTAAGTTTATTAGACATCAAAAATGAAACAAATAATAACTGTCGTATTTAAAATATGTTAAATTATTTTGAGAACTTTTGAATAACGTCTTTGTTCTCTCAACTATTGGATACAGATTTTACCCCAAAATATTCTAGCGGTGAATGTAATTAATTCAATGTTACTCATTGAGTTTCTGAGAGGATAATAGGAATATTTAATTTGACATGGAAATAAACACTCCATGTTTGTATTAAAGACCAACTCAGATCTATTTTTGGATAAGTATTTCTTGACATTACTAGGATGATTCCCTCATTTTTGTGTACTATGTACTATTAACCCACTCTCCTATGAGTGAGGAGGCTTGTGCCCAGCTGTGGGACGTTAATGGACTGCTACGTACCTTACTACGATTAGGGCCTATGTAAGCATGGAAACATTATCTAACTTGTGGAAACTTTATGAATTATAAATAACAAAACTGATAGCTCTTAAATGTTGTAAATTATTGAGTAACATAGTAGCAACATTTAAAAATACTAATAACGTTGTGCAATACTACGAAATGTTATGCAATACGAGGTAACTTTAACTAGCGAAACAATTGTGTTAATATATTCTTTCGAGCTACTTCGTGATGCTTTAAAGAGAATTATTTAAATAATTAAATAAAAGAGAATAAAAGTTGTTAGTAATGAGTTTGTGTTATCATAATTAAAATGAACATGTGCGTTTATATCTCCCATTAAATAAAGTTTTAGTAAAAATAAAAATGTCATTGTAAAAGTATAGGCATTACCTAGTTTATAATAATGTTACCAGGTCATCCTAACAAGTGACTTCTTTTTGAAGAATAAAGAATATAGACCTAGGTTAAAACTAAAGAACTGGGACGTACGTGAAAACACTGCAATAAATATTAGTGAAAGCGGAAAGGCATACAAGTAATTAAGGCCAAGTTTTCAACAATAGCTGGGTGCAAACCGAGTTCTATTTACACTGACTATTAGGAGGCAATTATATAAAACTGTTTGCACTTAAACATGAATTTATTGTTCTTGTTACAACAGACAAGCTACGAATATGTATATTGAAATAATAAATATAATTACCAGATAAGGTTTACTGAAGCTGTTTTTGTTTTCGCGAAATGCTTTTAAATCCTGGGGCTGTAACTTCTTCAGATAGAAGTTTGAGATTATTGCAATGCATTCTGGCAGCTTAGTTGTTGACAGAGTCAGATGAGGTATGCAAGCCATCGACTACTTTTATTTACACTCTCCAGAATCCAGAATCAGCTGTAAATAGATTATAAGACACAGAAAAATCAACCGACCTCATCGATGCTAGCCAAAGATTTCGTTTTCGAAACGTTTTCGAACTAAAACGTAGAGTCAATTCGGCCTTTATCGCTATTCAATAAAGTTTATAATAAATTACAAGTACTCTCTGTTCTCTAAGCAATGTAGGTGTGTTCCTAACATCAAAGAGTCAATTTATACTATATTACAGCTGCACAAAGTTCAGTGTCAATTGAATAGCCACAACCCGACCAAATTGAATATTCAGAAAATATAAGAGCTATAGATATTTAGTGCTGCTGTAATTTCATTTCGAAAATCATTCGTAAAACTGAAATCTGCCACATTCCAAATTTTTTGACAGGACGAAGTCTGTCGGGTCTGCTAGTAATATAATAATATCTTTATTGCAAGCATCTACGGGCTCATATTATTGTGTAAGTAAAAAAGAAAACATTTATTCTATGTTAGTGACTTAACAAACTTAACCTGTATACCAAACCTATTAAATTTTTTAATGGTAAATAACATTCGTATATTTTCTTGTTGGATAATAATTGTGTCCTCCGTCCTACACAAGATAAATTACAGTATTGAAATCTCCAGATAAATATTCAAGTCATTATTACACAAAGCGGAATAAATACCTAGTCGTTAACAATAAGTATGAATACGCCAACTTCTGCGTTAAGCCACTATCGATTTTCTCCTTCTGGCTCCAATCCAATATTTCTTTGCTTAATTTATTAGTGAATAAAATATACGAACCATGTTACGTAACAAGAAAAATAAACGTACATGCGTCAGTTTAACGTCACTGTTGAGAAAATATATTATATTGTTTGCGCAAAAAGTCTGATGTATGATTTATTTTATCAGAAATATATTCCACGCCAACAACGAAAAGAATGATGTTGCTTACTATTGATATGATAATATTGTTTTTTCTATTGTTTATATTATAAAAAAGGAGCNATAGACCTAGGTTAAAACTAAAGAACTGGGACGTACGTGAAAACACTGCAATAAATATTAGTGAAAGCGGAAAGGCATACAAGTAATTAAGGCCAAGTTTTCAACAATAGCTGGGTGCAAACCGAGTTCTATTTACACTGACTATTAGGAGGCAATTATATAAAACTGTTTGCACTTAAACATGAATTTATTGTTCTTGTTACAACAGACAAGCTACGAATATGTATATTGAAATAATAAATATAATTACCAGATAAGGTTTACTGAAGCTGTTTTTGTTTTCGCGAAATGCTTTTAAATCCTGGGGCTGTAACTTCTTCAGATAGAAGTTTGAGATTATTGCAATGCATTCTGGCAGCTTAGTTGTTGACAGAGTCAGATGAGGTATGCAAGCCATCGACTACTTTTATTTACACTCTCCAGAATCCAGAATCTGCTGTAAATAGATTAAAAGACACAGAAAAATCAACCGACCTCATCGATGCTAGCCAAAGATAGGATCTTTTAAGCTACAAGCCAAAATATATCGTTGAGATCTTAAAAACTTGCATAATTTAATTCTCCCAAAACTATCCAACTAAAACTCAGATGATAGATTTTGGGTTTTATCGCATTTATCGTATTTACAGATCATAAATAATATTGTATTTCAGGCAAATTTGCTAATTTATGCTAATTTCATCTTAATTATCTCATAGAAGTTTGGGGAAATGCTGCTTAATCTAATTTAAATTGTCTACAAATTATACAAAACAAAATAATCAAAATTTTATACAACTTTAATTTACTTGCGCCTACGAATAAAGTTTATTCGGAAACTACATTATTAAATATAATTAAGTACATTTTTATATTTCCTGTATTTTAATAAAAAAATGTCAAATAAAATACATTCACAATTTACTTTTAAAACAAAATCAGTATACGCATTGCGACTGCGAAATGCCGATAATATACCAATAGATAAATTACGTACAAACTACGGGATGGGGGATATAACTTTTGAAAGAGCGCTAATGTATAATTAATTACACAAACAAATAAAAAACACAATAAAAAAAGCATGAAAATTATTTGTAATTGAAAAGGTGTAAATACGGCCCTGTCGATAGACCGGCAATTTTAAAATGTTACCCTCATCCTTTTTGACATGTACACTTTTGCTCGACTTCTGCGTCCACATAATATTAAGTTTACCTACATGGTTTAAATTGTTTAAAAAATATTCTCATTAATTGAAATGATTGTAATTTTTATGAGAAAAGTCTTTAACCTCAAGTTTACTGGCCATATTTTATCCAATACGGCTAACAGCAAAACGTAAATCGACTTCAATGCGTCAAACCGTTTTAATAAGGTTAAATATCTCTTTTAAATTGTTCTACTTGCCGTTTACAAAATATACCATATAATGTGCAGGACAATTGACTCCGTTGATAATAAAGTGGCTTGATAATTGTCCTTTCAAAAGTACTGTAAAGCTATTAAATTTCGTCCAGTTTATTGATTCTAATAGTAGAGTAGTCGTCTATCAATATTTGTTTAAAGTTTATAAAGCGTTTTATATTCTATATTGTTATATCTTAGTTAAGCCCACGAATTATTAAGTCAGAACACTTTGGTATGTTATGTATATCTTTTCTTGGCTGTCAACTTACTTAGCTGCCTTGTGGAGGCTAAATATAAAGTGGTCGGTGTTGGTAAGCGCATAACTCAACAACGCCTGGGTCAATTTTAACAATTATTTTTTTTAAATGTTCTTTGACGTCCAAGGATGGTTTTTACGACGAGAAAAGTTCGAATAATTGCAGGGGAAGACCCTAACAACAGCCCTTTTTTGTTTCCCGTACAAACGTTTTCGAACTAAAATGTAGAGTCAATTCGACCTTTATCGCTATTCAATAAAGTTTATAATAAATTACAAGTACTCTCTGTTCTCTAAGCAATGTAGGTGTGTTCCTAACATCAAAGAGTCAATTTATACTATATAACCGCTGCACAAAGTTCAATATTAATTGAATAGTTACAAGCCGACCAAATTGAATATTCACAAAATATAAGAGCTATAGAAACTTAGTGCTGCTGTAATTTCATTTCGAAAATCATTCGTAAAACTGAAATCTGCCACATTCCAAATTTTTTGACAGAACGAAGTCTGTCGGGTCTGCTAGTAATATAATAATATCCTTATTGCAAGCATCTACAGGCTCATATTATTGTGTAAGTAAAACAGAAAACATTTATTCTATGTTAGTGACTTAACAAACTTAACCTGTATACCAAACCTATTAAATTTTTTATTGGTAAATAACATTCGTATATTTTCTTGTTGGATAATAATTGTGTCCTCCTTCCTACATAAGATAAATTACAGTATTGAAATCTCCAGATAAATATTCAGGTCATTATTACACAAAGCGGAATAAATATCTAGTCGTTAACAATAAGTATGAATACGCCAACTTCTGCGTTAAGCCACTATCGATTTTCTCCTTCTGGCTTCAATCCAATATTTCTTTGCTTAATTTATTAGTGAATAAAATATACGAACCATGTTACGTAACGAGAAAAATAAACGTACATGCGTCAGTTTCACGTCACTGTTGAGAAAATATATTATATTGTTTGCGCAAAAAGTCTGATGTATGATTTATTTTATCAGAAATATATTCCACGCCAACAACGAAAAGAATGATGTTGCTTACTATTGATATGATAATATTGTTTTTTCTATTGGTTATATTATAAAAAAGGAGCAAATGTCAGGTTTGATTGATAGATGATATCATTTCTCTATTGGTACAAAACACATGAATAATCTTACAGGAAATATTGTAAGAGCAAATCAACGTAAAGGTTTTTGTTAAACCTATCTGAAGTTTTAAGCTGGATACTTTAATGGTACGGTACTACATACGAGTCTACCTGTTCTATTTCAGAGTTATTGAACTGTGAACGTGTGATAAGTGTTGGAAGTTCTTTTGAATATTGACAAATATTAATTCTATCAAAAGGCCTCAATGGAGTTACAGATCGGCGACTTAAAGAAAGTAATACCTAGGAAAATATATCTTCTATTAGCGTATAAATGTATTGGTCTTTACAGCGGTATATTATTAAATTTACAACCCCTTTTATGAAATCTCCAAAGAAGACTGTAAAATCCTATTCAAATGAAATGTCATTTTGAATACCTACTATGTACAATTTGTCTTATTTAAATTTGCACTAGTTAATAAAATACTTTTTTTATTCTTTTTGTAGTGAAACATAATAAAGTGGGTAAAAATTTACTCATGAATAGCGTGATAAGCGTCACGAACATGTGCAGCGCTTTGCATGCTAATTTTGAGTTTGAAGATCAGGCAGTTTTAATATTTACAAATAATATAGCATCTAAATTTGTCACTCGTCATTTAATCATTTAATATACTATTTTTAGTATTAATAGACAAAAAAACACGTAGCATTTTATTTACAATTCGTCATTTGAGATTTCAATAAATTATTTGTATTCATTTTCGACACTTTTAATATTTTAATGACAATTAAATTCATCACATTCCTAACATATCTTCCCTTTTCCCTCCCTCTAAGTCTCGCAAATCGCACCTTTAATCGTCTTAGATCGTTTTTTTACACATATTATTCCATAATACGACTTTTTTTTTACGACTTCTGATGATATTAAAAATAACAACATAAAACACTTCGTACTAATTAACCATTAATAATATTGACGAATATAGCTAGTTGTGCTACGAATAAAACGTGAAACAGTTTTTTATAGTGATCCATATAAATATTAATTTTACTGTTAAAATAATTCACGAGGGCTGTATTAAATTAATTTGGCACCGTACTGTCTACCGTCTACGTATAAAAATTATTCACGCTGCTTCAGTATTTTTATTGCAGCTGACGAACTTTAATTTCCAAATCTCATCTCGAATGTCTGCGAAAGTGTTAGTGAGCTTTTTGCATCTGAAAAGATATTTCATGAAAAATATCTAATTTGCAAAGTTATGGCAGATGAAAGCGACTTGTAATAAATCTTTTTCTTTTAATAAATTAGATGTAGAACTTTAGTTGCAGGCAATCATATTTTAGGCTTAAAGATATTTTAAATTACTATCTGCTCGCGCTCTGGTATGCGTCGGAATATGGGGATGGGGAATATACTTAAAGACGATGTACATTGCAAATGGAGTTTAATTTTTAATTAATTGTCAATAGTTCTCAAGTTGCTTGAGTGGCAAAGAGAGAAAATGCATGTTATTGTACACAAACAATACAATTATACGATACAAAAAGGCAGCCTTATCGCTAAATAGCGATTTCTGCCAGCCAACACTGGGGTTAAGGAAATTTAGTTACGAAAAAGCGTAAGTGGTGTCTAAAGTGTATAGTAAGTAAGTTGCAGCCCAATATCGTTCCACTGCTGGACACAGGCCTCTCACTCATAAGTGAGAGGGTCATTAGAGCCTAGACCACCACGCTGGTCCACTGCGGTTTCGCATGCATAGTACACAAGGGCACTCTCTATTCCTTCACTCTCATAGTCCGATGTGACGGTAACCCGACACAACCGGAGAGAAATTAGGCGCAGGACCGACGGCTGAATGTGTTCTCTGTGGCACGGCGTGGATCACACCACCAATTTCGGGCAAATATTGAGAAAATCTTAATAGAAAACTCAATATCCTTTTATGAATTAGCCCGACCAGAGGGACTCAAACTCAGGACCTCATGTCTTTGGCTGAAAATGCTAACCACTAGACTAATGAGTCAGCAAAGTGTATAGTACAAATACATATATGAATACATTAACAGATACATACTATTATATAGTATAAACATAGTCGTTACAGTGCACAGGGAGAGGTAGTGGACGTTTTTAAAATATATTCTAAGATTTAGCCTCTCTGATCATCACAGGTAGCTTAATAATTCAATTATTGCCTAAAGAACATAGTTTTATGGAGAATAGTATTTAGTTTAAGGCTGAGATGGTCTAAAGCATCTTCGCATTATTGCCTTTCCAATGAAATCGGTTTGTGGCACGTGTTGGATGGTTTCAGATTCTATAAAGGACATGGCTGCAAGTTGATTTTTATCATAGTCATTGCATCTAAACTATTCTAATCTTCTATTACTTCACACTCTCTCCCTCTAAATATTTTGATCAAATTTAGAAACGCTGTTAAACATTTTTCCATCCAACGAAGTCCAATTACATTATTTAAAAACTTTTAGTGCGTGATATTTGATGGTAATACAGTTTTTTTTTAAATTATTGATGAACTGTCTGTTAAAGATTGTACATCTATTAAAAGCTCATGTAAATGGTTTAAAGATTTCTTTATATATATGTTGAGTAAAAGAAGGTTGTGTTTGATGGCATTGGAATTGTCAATTTTTTTTATATTGCTGACAGTTTAGCGCTTGACTGTGATCTCACCTGATGGTAAGTGATGATACTGTCTAAAATGAAAGCACGCTAATCTGGTGAGAGACGATGTACCCCTTATGGTTTCTACACAGCATCGAACCGGAACACAAGTCTCTTTGTTTTGGCGTTACATGCGATACGTGCTGGTAGGGTGATAACTAGCCACGACCGAGGCCTCCCACCAGTCCACCCTCAGACAAATTATAAATTACAATTTCCTAAATTCGCCCTATCGGGGATCGAACCCGGCACCTCCGCTAGCAAAGCGAATACTCGCACCACTGCGCCAACGAGGCCGTCAATTTTGTATTGCGTTATTTGTTACAAGTTTTTTACAATTCAAATTTTTCTTTTGTTTACAGGTAAACAACTTTTAAATAGCGGGAAATAAGAAACAGTAAGTGTGAATATAAGTAGGTGAACGGGTTTCATATAAAGTGGATCGCGCATATTAAGAGTATTTTGAATCTCAAAATCTGAAAACAACTTTGAGTGTCGTTGTGAAATCTACTGTTTTTTTTAAATTACCTTCCTTTTTTTAAAAGTATATTGTATTTAAGAATTGCAGAGTATAATACACTGATAATTGTCCAGCATTTGTCTTTAGTAAGATTCTTCTATATGATATGATGATTGACGTATTTGTTTCACTTTGTTTATTTCCCGATAGCGCATTATTAGAGATCTTACTTTCATCCCAATAGTTATTCACATGGATTCTTGTTACTCAGTCATGGGCAGACACACCTAAACTCACTTGTAAAATTTATACGTCTATTTATTGTTTCATATTCATCATTACGTTTTTTGTGAAGGAATACATCAAGAGGAAACCTCCACATCACAAAAGCAATTGTGGAATATGTGTTACCTGTCTTTAGTATGGTGTGTCTATACTTTAAAACAAATTTTCATTTAATAAGAGGCCCTTGCTCATCAGTGGGACGTGAAAAGGCTGCTACATACGACAATTAAAACCCAACAAACATATCGCAACTAACTGCTTCATTGGTGTAATGGTTAGCATGTTTGACTACAGACATGAGGTCCTGTGTTCGAGTTCCGGGTCGCGCCAATTCAAAAATAAATATTGAGTTTTCTACTAAGATTTTCTCAATATTTGCCCGAAGTTGGGAAGTTGGCAGTGTGATCCACCTCCGTGCTTCGGAGAGCACGTTAAGCCGTCGGTCCTGCGCCTGATCTCTTCCCGAGCATGTCGGATTCCCGTCACATCGCATTATTAGAATGAAGGAATGGAGTAGCAGTGGAGTAGCGTGGTGGACCTATGTTTTAAAAACCCTCGCTCCTCGGAGTAAGGAGGCCTGTGCCCAGCAATGGGACGTTAATGGGCTGCTACTTACTTTTTTTACATTAAACTTATAACAAACTTTAATTTGCGTAAATATATGTAGAAGAAATATCTCACCACTTCCTGACAGGTGTATACGTTTCGTAAAACCCTTATGATATAAAAATGTAATTTAGGATCAAAATTCTTCATTAAAACAAATAAGAACTAGTTCATTACTTTGTTAGGACTTTATCGAGTTAATTTACCGTAAAGTAATACATGCTTTTTAGCTTCATAAATAACTGGTTAGTTTTCTACAAATTATGCTGTCTGCAAAACTAGTTGAGCAAGGGGAGGATGCGAGTCAATCTACTATGATTTTACGATGTGTACGTATACATTCTCAATCGTTTACTTACCCTAGATACCATATTGTTAACAAGTATAATAAAATTTTGACAATATATCTCTGCGTCGTTTCCCCAAACCTATCATGACATCACTTTCATTCGAGTCATAATGGGCTATCTGCTTTTAAGTTCAGATTTTAAAAGTGATGTGAATTTTGTCTTTCCACTGCAGAGGACTTCTCTTTTTTGGTGTTATCCTTAAATTTTCCGGATACCCATTAATTTTTGTAAGATATCACCAGCTTTATGGCCCATATGGTCAAATAACTAGTTGTCCGAGGGCTCGAGATGGGAAGATTTGTTTTGTTGTTCATAATATTAAGTTCATCTATTACCGACAGATTTGACCTATATCTGCCCATGTTAAAACCACGTCTCGAAGGCAAAGTTTAAGGTCCAATTCAAAAAATTTATAGAAAACGTGAAAATTTTGACTGTAATCCCTGTTTAATTCGCTTTCTCAGTTCTTATTACCGTTGCAATCGCCATTTTCATTGAACAATTGAATCAAGAATGCAAACTAAAGTCAAAACTGATGTGAACGTTTAACAAATTTAAGTGTCACTTCTTTCACTTAAATTGTTAAAAGAGTAGATCGGTTTGTTGATAAATCGCTTATTATTTAGACTGGTCACAATAAATTATCGTTGCAGCTTCTTGAAAGCGTGCAAACATTCACCAACACAATATTATTTAATTTTTATTTCACAGACTCTTGTCATGACCAAGCTTTGTTTTATTTCCTTATAAAGTTAGTATCAGCCTTTTCACGACCCACTGCTGGACACAGGTCCCCGCGCGGGTAAGAGTTTTTAGAGCATAGACCCACCATGCTGTTCCAACATAGGTTTGCAGGCTACACATAACCTAGAAATTCATCGGGGATGTTTTCCTACACCTATATTTTTCTTTTTATGGAAAAAGTTTGTGGTGTTTGCCCAGTATTACAACTCTCATCTTCTCTGAACAAGAAATAATGCGTCTCACAACTAGGCCGTTATGGCTTTCGATTTTTATTTATTGTATTTTCCTTATACTTTGTACAAAAAAGACTTAATCCGTATAAGGCAACAAAAACAGCGCAAACTGATCATGAAGGCCATTCCTTCTGTAGTTCGACTAAAACGGCATATCACATTTTGCGGTTTCAGTGGCAAGTTGCTGAACTTGGTGCTAGAATTTTATTAGTATGTTTGTACACTTGACCAAGACAATATTAAGTTTTAACAGTCTAATAAAATACTTGTGATTTTTAGTTACAGTGCTGGTGTTTTACAATTCCAGCCATTAGTTCACACTGTCTATAAATATCTTTTTTAAATGTTCAATTGTCATTAGTGAATATATAAAAAAAGAAATTTTAACTCTAGATATTTCATATACATACTGTGAACTCGACGAACTTGACTGCCTCATTGGTCTAGTGGTTAGCATGTTCCACTACAGACATGAGGTCTAGGGTTCGAGGGCCAATTCAAAAATGGATATCGAGTATTCTATTACGATTTTCTCAATATTTGCCCAAAGTTGGTGGTATGATCCACCCCCGTGCCTCGGAGAGTACGTTAAGCCGTCGGTTCTGCGCCCAATCTCCCTCCGGTCGTGTCAGATTCCCGTCATATCTGACTATGAGAGTGAAGGAATAGAGAGTGTACTTGTGTACTATGCCTGCCGATCTGTAGTGGAGCAGCGTGGTGGGTCTATGCTCTAAAAACCCTCTCTCATATGAGTGAGGAGGCCTTTGCACGCAGCAGTGGGACGTTGATGGGCTGCTACTCACCTTTTTACCTTACTGTGAAATCATCTAGCAAATTGAGAAACAGACACTTGTTAATGTTACGATTTCAGTGTGATACTTTCTAAAATATATTATGTGCCTTATTATTACACTGTTATTATTTCTTAAGAGAATATATTTTATTCATTGTGGTTTTGATAATATTAGTGTTGCTAAATAACAACGAATAAAACAATCAGTTACATTGTTTTGTTCATGCTTAACAAAATATGAAATTGTCAACGATGTCATATTTTTAAACCTAGACTAAACAGGTATTTATGAGTTTTCCCTCTGTTCAAATTGATTTAAGTATGTTTTTGATTGACAATTCGATTGCGAATTTCCCCATATTTCCAGGGAACTGGGAAATACTAGTGTAATATCGCCGAGTAAAGGTAAAATTTAAAACATTTGTGGATATACAATAAAAATTTGCATGAAGAATAAAAGACGTCTTTTCAACCTTTTTACTCGTGAGGTTTTATATGGATAATATTTTTCTCCTACCTATTTCCAGTTATTTATAAATGGCAGGCTAAAATTCTGTAATAAAATGGAGTTACGTCGCCACAAAACGACTCTCTGTCTAGTATGTACGCAGTTCCTTACTGAAGATGTTATTGAACGAATGCGGAAGCCTACAGCCTTTTAAGGTCCGGACCATCTCTTTTATGTTTTATACAGTCAAGTCAGATAATAAGGCATTATGCGGTACATCATTATATCGGACAGTCTGGGCAATAACTTTTTACATTCGTTGCTGCGAACGTCATACAATAGAATATGTATGAAGACCTGTACTTTATGATCCTAAAAATATTTCTACACCAGTGCGTTGTGATATAACAACTTACATAAAGACAATCTGTTTAACTGGATTCGTTTAATAATAAATTTGAAGACTTTAAGTATTATAAAATACAGATCTCCGCCACGTATATCTGTATGTACAAGATAAAACTCAAACTGTTGCCCACTGTTTCTATTCTTTACATTGAGAAATATATTAATTTCTGTTTTCTGTTTATAATATCTGCATAAAGTAAGCTAAGTAAGTATTAGTAAGTATCAACATCCCACTGCTGGGTACAGGCCACTGCACTCATAGGAAAGAGGGTTTTAAAGTTATGTTGTGTCATAGTCACCTCATTGTTTATTCGAAACTAATGAGGCAGTTCTTATAACTGTATCTTATGTTATAATCCTTTAAAGAAGTAATACCTTTTTGACGGCCTTGCTGGCGCAGTGGTGCGAGTATTCGCTTTGCTAGCGGAGGTCCCGGGTTCGATCCCCGGTAGGACGAATTTAGGAAATTGTATTTTCTAATTTGTCTGAGTCTGGACTGGTGGGAGGCTTCGGCCGTGGCTAGTTACCACCCTACCAGCAAAAACGTACCGCCAAACAAAGAGATTTGTGTTCCGGTACGATGCTGTGTAGAAACCGTAAGGGGTATATCGCCTCTTAACAGATTAGCGCGCTTCCATCTTAGACTGTAACATCACTTACCATCAGGTGAGATCACAGTCAAGCGCTATTCTGTCAGCAATTAAAAAAAATACCGCCTGTTATCCGGTACCAAATTATATTATAACTAGCTATGCCCGCGGTTTCACCCGCGTAGATACCGATCGCGTGGCATTGGAAAGTCTACTAAGTCGGACTATAGATTTTTTTTAACATAAAAGTTTTTAATTACTACGTTTCAGATTATTAGATACACACTTACATTCAAACTGCCTTATTGGTCTAGTCGTTAGCATGTTCGACTACAGACATGAGGTCCTGGGTTTGAGTCCCGGGTCGAGCCAATTCAAAAACAATATTGAGTTTTCTATTAAGATTTTCTCAATATTTGCCCGAAGTTGGGAAGTTGGCAGTGTGATCCACCCCCGTGTCTCGGAGAGCACGTTAGGCCGTCGGTCCTGCGCCTGTTCTCTCTCCGGTCGTGGCGGATTCCCGTCACATCGGACTATGTGAGTGAAGGAAAAGAGAGTGCACTTGTGTACTATGCCTGCCAATCCGCAGTGGTGGCGTGGTGGGTCTATTCTCTAAAAACCCTCGCTCCTCGGAGTGAGGAGGCCTGTGCCCAGCTGTGGGACGTTAAAGGGCTGCTACTTACTTTACTTTTTTTTTACATTCAAACCTAATCAATATACAGATTTTACTTTACAACGATATATTAATTATAATCTAGCTAATACATTTTAAAATTCGTAACATCATTTACGTAGTATGACCGACATTAGTAAATTTTAAAATACTCTACAGGTATTGAAAAATTCATAATTTTTCAAGGAGGTAATGAAAGATTTTTTTCAATCGCTCCAGTAGCTTTTAGCTTGATAAAGGTAAAAATAGTATAGGTTTGTCGGTAGGTATCCTTGGAATATGAGCTAACTCACCAGTCGCAGGCTTAGTTATAAGGATCGCTACAATTTTCTTTAAATAGACATTTTTAAATTGGTTATATCTTTTGAATGGAATGACCGATTTTAATAATTTAAAAATATTTTACAGGTGCTAAAACGGTCTTGTACGGTATCTAATGGGATAAGGATTAACACAGAGGTATGAATAATATGGTTAGATTATTGTCGGCACTTTTAAAATGTAAAAAAATATTTATAATGGCATAATTACTGTAGTTAATGAATACGTCTTATAATACTGTAAACTGTGTTTTCTATTTTAAATAGTTTCCGCAGAGCACGCGATAACAGATTTTTCTTGCACACCTTGGGTTGTGTTAATGCAATTTTCCCTAGAGATCTCTATTTTTTTTTTTGAGAAAGTAATATAGCCAATGATGCTCAGTGATGCTGCTTTCTAATGGTGAATAAATTTATGAAATCGGTTCTGTAGTTTTTGTGTGAAAACGTTACAAACATGCATGCATACTTACGTACAATTAACAAATGCTTCTTCTTTATAATATTAATTTAGATGATGTAGATAATAAAATAATTTTTTATTTTTAAAGTAACCAACTTTATAATCAGAAATTTGTAAGATAGCCATAGAGAAGCGAAGTCGGGTTTAGTAGTTGAAAGAAAATACCGATACTCATAAATATAATAAAGGATCACAAAACTCTTGGAATAACACCAGTATATATTACACACCAATTCGACATTGTACTATGTATATTTTATTATAAAGATTTTACCATATTGGAATGTCGATTCTAATAAAGAGGCATTATTCGTTCCGTTGTAAGGTGAAGAAAACTGACAACGATCTTGTCGCCTTTGTCAGAGTCACGACCCCGCGATGAAGAGGTTCTTTACCATGTTTACGAGCAGAGATCAAATAGAAACGTTTTCTATCAGAATAGGCGTTCACGGATCACTTTCATTATTATTTATGGCGTCTAGATCGGCTATAAAATACCCAATCGCGTAGATATAGATAAGAATGAGTTTCTTGTTATTGCTTTGTCTTTGCAAGTTTTTTATTGCTTGGGCAATTGCTCGCAACACCGGCTGTCGTGAAGAGCAATATAAAGTTTTCTTAACTTAATAGTTATTACTAGTTGTATGTAAAGTTATCAATTTTATTCGCTCGTGTAGATCCTATAAAAATATTATGAAATACTTACCGTACCTAGTCTATATTTTTGAAGATTTCGTGATGAGTCAGTGAACAGTTAGTAATCTAATACTATCTTCCCACTATTGCTCTTTTAATTAAACTGGAATCATCATCGGTGGAATCTTTCACTGATGTTTGGTTTCCACAAAAACCATACATAATACATTATAATTTTCATTCTAAGAAGATTAATATTATTTCCGAAATTTAAGAAATTAAAACAAATCTTGTGTGTAAATCAAACATTGTTCCTTCTGTATAATGCGTCTTATCTCATTTTCTCCTGCGTTAAATCTTTTGAACGTGTGTCTGTATCGTTTTACGTTTCATCGACTTTAAAATCACTTTTTTCACTTAAAATAAAATTCAAGAATGTTGTTATCCACGAAACCAAGTATAATGTTGAAGATTATTTAAAAGAAAAGCGTATGCTCCTAGATAAACTCATAGTTGCAAATGGAAGCTCAATCTAATCTTCATACTAGTTTAAAAAGAGTAACTGCTGAGTTTATTACTGATTGATTTTGTTGATAGAATGCACTTTTGAACAATAGTGTGCTCTAGATCCCATAACTGAAGTAAAATGTACCTCTTTACCCAGCTTCAGCTTACAGGCTAAGTCGAGTGTGCATAAAGGAGATTTTCTTCAAAAACGAACGTGTGCTTTAGACCACATGGCTTAAGTAAAACGTCATTCTTCTATTTTCACTAACCTATATGTCCCTCTCAACTTTTCGTAACGTATTTGTCATGTATTCAACTCCCAACGTGCTTAGAGAAGTTTAGCTGCAATAAACAATATCTTATTGGGCGAAGCAGCGAGTGTCTACAAAGACTTATAAAAGTTTTCGACAAATTTCCTATTATTCTCGTCTACCGCATTGTTACAATTCGCGACAAAGTCTTGGGTCTATTAAAAACAACAGCGGGGCGTCTGGAATAGAAGCCGTACAATTAATTTAGAATCGCCGCTATCTGTATCTTGACCGTCGTGCAAATAGTCAATTTATAAGGTGAGGCGAGAGAGAGCACTCGTTTTATATTGCTACAAGTTAACGTTAATCCAATTGGCGATGGCGATTGATGCTCTCGTTTTGTATTGCAGCTTTTTTGATTCATAAAATTACTGCTCTTAGTTCACACTCCCCCTATATAAATCTCGCAATATTAACTTTTATATTCATCCACTCCAGTTCAGCCTGTCAAACCGCAGTGGAGCAGCGTGGTGGGTCTATGGTTTAATAACCCTATCTCCTATGAATGAGGAGGTCTGGGCACAGCTGTGGAACGTTAATAGGCGGCTACTTACCTTTGCCTCATTCAATGCGATCGAATATTAGTTTTTAGTGACGTAGATGATACATGATGTTATTGCAGTTTCATTTAAAAGGGATTTACTTTATTTTTTTTTACTTTTGCTTTTTTAAGTTGTGTAACGCGATAGCTAGAATAAATCATCGGCGAAGCCTAATGTTGAACGTTGGAAAATTCATTACCGTATTCAACCGGTTAATCGTCAGTAGGGAGTGTAGGTTTTCGCTGGAGCCAACCAGAATATCCTCAGCTACACCTGCGTAATACTTGAGTGAGAAACCAGAGGCTCACTGTTGAATGTTCTACTTTAGCAATTCGGATTTTTTTCCTCAATAACCTCATTAATTCAGGTTCGTTTAGGTTATCTTCGACCTCCAAGCCTAGGCCAAATCTAGCTAAAGCCTTTTTTACGCTGGGAAATGTCTTTATGCACCCCGATCAGACTAAAATCGTATGGGGTGCATGGGACTCGCTGGTAAGCCAGAATACTAACTAAAACCCAGCGATACCCTCCGCATCCTTTTGTGAAGTACCAGAGGATCGGTAGACGCAATCAAACCTAGCACTCCGGAAGATTCCTCTGGGAGACTTAAGAAGGAGGAAGGAGAAGCGCAAATCTACGTGTCCTACCTCCCCACCTCCTTCGCTGTACTAAAGGAGAATTCACACGAATGTGGGGCTCGTTGATCACATCAGAATACCCAATTAAACCCTTGGGATTGCTGGGAGCCAAATGTACACTGACGCATTCAGCTCCGAATGACTCAGACTTAAAAGTTTAAGAAAGCTGTAGGAAATGGTCAAAACTATGTTCTACCTTTCCCTCTATAATGTCTCCTTCCGTAACGTCACATCCTGAGACTGCCCATCATTAAGCCAAAGCCAAGCCAATGTTATTGTGACACCTGAAGCTCGCCATATTGTCCGCTATAGTTGCTCTATTGTTTGCACATGAAGTCACATCCGGCATGCGATAACAAACGGACCTAAATCAAAGTACATATATAGAAACAAAAGTAGGTATATACAGACTATAATTGTAGTTCGTTTGAGAGCATTGTTATTGTGCAGTAATAGTGGCAATTACTGTTGTCGTTTAGCGGTTCTTAGTTCTTTTAAAATGTTGCAAATGTACGAGAATTAAAATATGATTTATTCAGGTATGAGACACCTTAGCATTATAATATAGCGTCGCAATACTATAACTTCTTACTGTGGCGCCGCAACCACAGAAGGTTAAGAGTCCCCATTGACCTCTAACGGTAGCAACCGATCTCAAGCAAAACAAACTTGGTAAGGTACGAATGATTGTATTATAAAATATCTTTTTCCCTCTTAAAGGCTTTTAGGTAACCAAAAGGTAGGCACAACACGTACTCAACAATATAATTGTTAAAATATCGTATTTATTACTTAAGACTAATTAATTTATTTAATAAAGGATCATAACTATTTTTGTTACTGAAACTGTGTCACATTTAGATCTGTATCACATTTAAAAAGACAGACTAATAATAACAATACATTATAAGGAAATTCGTAATAGGCTTAAAAACTTGTATTTTAAAAATGTGTCTGGTTTTGTTGGTCACTTACTAGTAAAGATCATGGGTTCAATTACCGCTAGGTCAAAAATTGTATTTTCTAATATGTCAACATCTGGACTAGTGGAAGGCTTCGGGCGTGGCTGATTACCATTCAGTAGCGCACACATGCTAAGAAAAAAATTGCTTCTGGCAAAAATGCAACAAGTGGCACGTATAAGAAGAAACAATAGTCATAGGGATTAAATAGATAGAAGTTAAAACTTATAAAAATATAACATATATAAATAATTTTATACAGATACTAAATCAATAATATTTTATTTATAACATTATCTCCTAAATAGTATGTAGTTATTTGTGTAAACATTTTGAATCTAAGGTAATTATTATCGAATAAAATAAAAAGTTAGCCGTCCAAATTCAATATACGAAATGTAACTTTCTCTATCTTTTCTAAACTTCCGTTCGCCATGCTCGAACGTGTAACGTTTTCGTAATGCTCTCGTCGCCTACAGTTTTTTCTTCAGAACTGTCAGGGAGTGAGACCTCTTTGGCTTATACTGTATTAAATTGTACAATAAAATATTATTTTCAAATTATTCCTATATACAAGTGTTTTGTCATAACTTTTCTATGTGACTGAGGAAAGATTCAACTGGCATCTAAACTTACACATAATGTAAGTCGCGTAACAAAACGCGTATATAATAAAAACGCGTAATAAAAATGTTGCTTTACCTTGCCATAAGAAAATTCATATTCAAAATAAATAATGGTGTAAGTTATGAGAGATCAAAATTAAACATACAATACCAATTGGTCCCCGTGTATGAACCAAACCCATGTGAATTGATTTTCAAATAGCTTAAATTCTATCAGACCCTTTTTTTGCCAACCCTGATTATATTATTATCGTTACACGGCCTTATCAGTGAGTGGAAAATATCTAAAAGCACTTCAGAGCTCTCATTTTATTTTTATTTCACTTAACCGTGTCAACTTTTCTTCTTCATGCGTTTTTTATCGAGATTAAGTCGTACATAATATATCTAGTATATAAAATTCTCGTGTCATAATGTTCGTTCCCATACTCCTCCGAAACGGCTTGACCGATTGTTATGAATTTTTTTATCCATATTCAGTCAGTCTGAGAATCGGCTATTATCTATTTTTCAAACCTCTAGTGTTAAGGTTGATCCGTCCAGCCCAAAATTTGATGTTTTTTTGACAATTTTTTCCTTTTTATTTATGATTCAGCACACAAAAATACATACAACCCAAAATTTTCACCTTTCTATCACCAACCCCTATTTTTCAATAGCGTTACTAGAAATTATTTGGCAAAACAACGTTTGATTGGTCAGCTTGCCTTTAATAAAAGACGCAACTGTTTTCATTCTAACATTTTTTTAGTTGTCCTTAATAAATAAATAAATCACAGTCAATCAATCTAGTCAGCAATAAAATAAATCTTTATATACATAAAAACTTAAAAAATCTTTATATAAATAATCAAGACTTCCTAAACGGTTGCACATTTTTTTGTGTTTTACATTTTGAATTTAAGAAAGTATTAAATTTACGATTCGATTTCGTTAATATCCTATGTTTCCGACGACGAGATCAACAAATTCACGGTTGGTACAACCAAGAACACCTAGTAAGTAAGGTAAGTAGCAGCCCATTAACGTCCCACTGCAGGGCACAGGCCTCCTCGCTCATATGAGAGAGGGTTTTTAGAGCATAGACCCACCACGCTGCTCCACTGCGGATTGGCAGGCATAGTACACAAGTGCACTCTCTATTCCTTCACTCTCATAGTCCGATGTGACGGTAATCCGACACAACCGGAGAGAGATCGGGCGCAGGACCGACGGCTTAACGTGCTCTTCGAGGCACGGAGGTGAATCACACCGCGAACTTCCCAACTTCGGGCAAATATTGAGAAAATCTTAATAGAAAACTCAATATCGATTTCGAAATGGCCCGACCAGGACCTGATGTCTGTAGTCGAACATGCTAACCACTAGACCAATGAGGCAGAAAACCTAGTATACATATGAAAATAAATTGTATAATCAATTGAACGGTGAATATTGATTGAATGCTTTATCTCGTGAGTGTGAAAGTTGTTTATTAAAATAAGCCTAAGTCTATAACTCTACGGTACTGGAGCACATAGATATCGTGTCCCCCATAGCTTCATTCAATCCGGCATGAATTACGACCAACAAGACCATAGAAACGCTTAGAAAATGCAAATATAAGTCCGGCTCACCAGAATATCGTTTCTTATTTTAATTTCTAGTGTTGGAAAGGGAGACTAGACCTGGATTAATCCGAAGCAGTGTTAAGGTGAAAAATAGCTTTACCGTTTGTAAGGTTTATGCATTAATATTGAAAACAATAAATTATTGGAACCAGTATTCCAAGAATGGCTATTGAAAGTTGACAATCTAGCTCTACCTAGAATGTGTACGTGAAAGAATCTCTTAAGGTTTGCTCCCTTTAACTTTTTTTATGTTAACCAAATTTGTTCTTTCCCGGTCACTCTAATAACACAGACAGAATTGTTAGGATCAGCTGGTTGTATAATAATTCAGTGTACACAATTTGCCCACGTTTGTTAAGTATTGGTATATTATAAACTGTAAACTGAAACACCTACTCATATTACCATGCAAACAGTTAGCATCCGCCCTATAATCGAGTAGGTACAGCAAAATTCTAAAAGGGGGTGCCTGAGGGTGGAAACGGCAATAAAGGAGTCTCATATGTCACTTAAATATACGTATATATCATGGGACTAGATGGCGTAACTACTTCATGTTCTCGATAACACTCTGACAAAGGTGATTCGTTTATAAATTGTAAATTGTTTTATTTTTAACTCTTTTAAGTAAGTTATTTATTAAAATCAATATTAAAAAATTCAAGTAATCTATTACAACACTTTCGACACAATTGTGAAATATAGTTTCTTCAATATAATTACGGTCAATGACTGATGATGATATAAAAAACGACTTAGAATCGAATGTTACAAGGGTTCCTTCGCGCCCATCTCTGAGAAGAGCCCACCACAAATATATCGTCGTCGTCGTCGCTTCAACCAATGGTCGTCCACTGCTGGACATATGTCTCACCTAATGATGTCCACAAGACCCGATATTGCGCCGCCTGGCTCCAGCGGCGACCGGCGACTTTCTTGATGTCGTCGGTCCACCTTGTGGGGGTTCTCCCTACACTGCGCCGCCCGGTACGGGGTCGCCACTCCAGCACTTTCGGGCCCCAACGCCTTCGGTCCGTCGGACTATGTGCCCCGCCCATTGCCACTTCAGGTTCGCGATTCGTAGGGCTATATCGATGACTCTGGTTCTGTTACGGATCTCCTCATTTCTGATTTGATCAAGTAGAGAACCTCCGAGCATAGCCCTCTCCATCGCACGCTGCGTGACTCTGAGCTTTTGTATGAGGCTCATAGTCAGCGATCACGTTTCATAGATATTCCTTCAAATTATAGAAGGATTTCACAATTAGCTGTCCTTAAATAAAAGATTTAATATTGTAACATCTTGGTAACTTCTTCTGGGAGTTTGTTATAAAAACGTATACAGTTGCTCTTGAATGAATTGTTAATTTTATATATTTTAGTTTTATTTCATAAGCTATATGAACGTTGCACTCACTTTTCTTCGTAATAGAGACAATATTTTTAGGCACATACAGCAAGTCTTCATATATATCTGTATATATACATAGTGAACTGTCATTATTTTAACTTTATTAACAAACAACTCAACAGGATAACGATGGAATACGATAAAGAACCCTAAACTGCTTGTTGACTGACAAATCGTTTTGATATGTGTTAATTACAGATTTCATTGGTTATATATTTCATTGGTTCAATAGAAAATCTATGAATACGTAATATTATTGGCGGTGTAGCCAGCATAGTTTCCGATCCCGTGGAAATATGAGGATATACGCATCGAATTGTTAATATAAATCATTCTTGAATCCATTTGAAGACACCGAAAATTACTATCAAAGTCGGTGAAGACGTTTAAGATGAGTTTAAATAAATAATTATATAAGTATAGGTAAGGTAGTAGTAGTAATCCCCTGTTAGACGAAAACAAAAGATAAATGCTTCGTAAATAAAAGGGAAAAATAGCTAAATCCATCCTAATTGCGCGATTAGCAGATAGGGTAATCGGAATGGCTCGTTTAAAGTAAGTGCCTTACACTCTACCTCTTGTTACAGTTTTCTTTCCAAATATAGTGAGTTTAGTCATATACTAAGGTAATAAATACGAATATTGAAATTTTTTAAGTGAATCTTCTTTAGGTGCATGAGGGTTACAATTTGTACGAACGAAACGCGTGATTGGCGTCACGAAGATGTGCAGCGTTTTTAATGCTAATTCATTTGAAGGTTAGGTTGTTTTAATATTTACAAATAGCATGTGGCAATTCAATTTACAATTCGTCATTTGAGGTCTCAGTAAATTATTTGTATTCATTTTTGACATTTTTAATGTCAATTAAATTCCTAACATATCTTATTTTTACCCTCCCTCTAAGTCTCGGAAATCTAAAGTTTTAGATTTGTGTAAATATAATCAAGACCTAAAAATTAGTTTGCCAAAGAAGTTTCTAATCTGACATGTGTACTTTGTACGCACACACTTTTAAAAATAACATTTGGTTCTTTTTAATCGTGTCACTAATCTATTAAAGGACCAGAATCTGTACTTTCTTGTATCCTGCTGAAATCTGTGATTTTTTTTTCATCATTGACAAGCTAGCGCTTGACTGTGGTAATATCTGATGGTAAGTGATGGTACAGTCTAAGACGGAAGCGCGGTAACTTCATTATAGGTATTTTATGTCTTACGGTTTCTATCATATCATTAGTTATTGGAGATCTTAAGTTTGATTTTATTAGGGCGCTCTATTGCACCTACCCGGTACTTTCATGTGCTACTATCTCCACTACTCCGTTGTCTGGAGGAGATCCCACCAAGTGATAAGACCACCTTTGTACACTTTTATCTATAATTCTGTAATTCCCTTTTTGATACGCTGTATATGTGTGCAATAAGAATGAATAAATTATATTATCATCATTTATGTAGGCAATTTTATCCACAATGTAGTCGATTGTAAAGTTTCTTATCAATTATTCTGCAAATCACACACATTTATATATATATAGCCTACATTTATTGAATCAATAATAAACTATCAATATAATTTGTAATGATGAAAAATGATGTGAAAAAACGTGCTTAATCACTGCACAATGCGCGAGAAATTTGACAGCTGTCACGTGTCAAATTTACGAATATGGCAGCCATGTTGAATTAAGTTATGTGTATTGACAGATAATGTAATATTTTTTACAAATATAAAATATAAATAATTATAAAAAAAATTCAATAATGTTGTACGAATGATGGTTATACAAAAGACAATAACACTGATTTAGATGTAGGTTCTTCACAGTATTGCGTAGAAGTCTTTATAACTTTAGATTTCTAAGTTATTCTTCAACATAAGTTGTAAATTTTATGATAAAAATAACTAATCATGACGAGTCAAATTGGATCTAAAAAAGTATATTCGAAAAAGAATTTTTGATTTGATTCCATTATATTGTTACTTACGATGTATAATATATACAGTCTAATTTGAGATATTAATTATACTTCATACTCTTGGGCTTTATCTAATCTTATTATTAAAGAGGAAATAGCTATAAACCATAAAATATACCCCTTAAATGTATGTATGTGTAACACATTTTTTTTTTATTTGTCTAGAAGTAAACATTTTACTTAGTCTTGTTTGAGTCAATTTATTGGTGTTTATTTATTGTAATAATTTTCAATCTATAAATCTTAGATAGATATGCATCTAATCCTATGTAATATTTATATACTAGCTGAACCTGCGAATTCGTCTGCGTGGAATGTTTTTTGGTAGTATTTTCATTAATTTAAGCAAATTGTTTTACAAAAAAAGAAAGAAAGAATACCCGCACTGCCCTTTGAGGGTGGCATTTCCTAAAATCTACTTGTCATAGTCTCCATTATATCAAAAAAATAATTCTGATAGAATTTTACATACCATAAATAAAGTTTGAATTTTTATTAAATGAGAAAATCAGAAATTTTTAATTAAACCCCCCGCAACCCCGCTTACGGATGGAATTTCGCAAAATCCTTTCTTCCTACCAAATTTCAAGTCTACGCCTTATGCTTCAAGAGATATCGTGATGAGTCAATATACAAACCTGGGTATCTCTTTTATATATATAGATTATATTTTCTTACATGGTCATAAGAATTTTTTTGACCTTTCTTATGTATAACGTTACTTTGTATAGCTATACCTCTCCATATATGAAAAATAAAGGGAAATTTCATACTTAAAATAGATGTCTATGTCAACAACATGAGAAACAATACCCATCAGCGATGTTTCCCTCGTTACATTTTTATGACAAAACTTAATGACGAGAAACGCTCTTCAAAACCACAAGGGAGATAAGTACCCCCGCTTCTGTTTGACTCGAAACGCACCCACGTATATACGTTGTACAGCTACGTGAGTGACAATTGTATAATTAGCCTACGCCAAGCCTATGCTACTCATTTTCGTAAGCACCCCGTTTTTAACCTCGATTTATGTCTAGCTTCAAAAAGAAGAATGTTACTACGACGACATTTTAATGGCTGTTTAACAATAAGGTAGATAAAACTATTGAAACAACGATACATTACTTTATAATCTAAATAAAACTAAACTTATCACTACGTAGCGATCTTCCGAAACCTTGACACTTACAAATAAGTGTAACAATAAACATAAGTAAATAGCAGCAGTGGAAATAGCGTTTGGTATATGAAGGGCAATTTTAAAACTCCTATATAGGTGCATATCTTCAAAATTCATGATAAAAAAATATTGTTGAGTGTTAGCAAGTTCTGTTAAAGTTCGTTGTTGGACTAAGACGTCCATTACACATTTTTAATTCAATTTGAAGATATCTTGGGGTTATGAAGTGGGACTCGCCAAATTTAAATTAGCATATTTTATGAATAAGACTGTACTCGAGGTGAATAGTGGTTGAGCACTCGAGACGATGTTGTACCATCCACAGAGGTATTTATTATGTTAATTAATGTCTGGAGTTCCACTACTTGTCAGATTTACACGAATATTCGATTGTCTAATACATTCCTTAGTGCAACAAACTTCACCTCAAAGCTTGTAAACGTTTATAAGGATCTTAGTATGAAATGATAAACCATAAGTTTTTGGTATTATACATTCAATATAGACAGAGATATATAGATGGATAGAATAATATTTGTTGTAACACCACAAATATTCAGCAAGTAATACAGAAACAAACTCAAAACGGATTGTACAAGTAGACGACCTTATCGCTTATATACGATTTACGAATTAAATATATATAAATAGATATTACACATACATTATTATAATACATAGATTAACATTAAAATTAATGAGTAACACTAACATAATTTTAAAGAATAGTGTAGTTTAAAAGAGACGTGTGGTTCAATATTAACTTTTGGCAGTTTTTTTTACCGCTTATGTTAACT
Organism: Elymnias hypermnestra; assembly: GCA_015832385.1. Classification (NCBI taxonomy): domain Eukaryota; kingdom Metazoa; phylum Arthropoda; class Insecta; order Lepidoptera; family Nymphalidae; genus Elymnias; species Elymnias hypermnestra. Next base: position 536,570 of record JACTOM010000060.1, on the reverse strand, counting down.
TTACATTTTATTTGGCCTTCTTATTATTTAGAAATAAACATTTACACCTTTTACCTGAACCTTCAATTTATAGCCCTATAAAAAACTTCGCAAATCCATTTTAATGATATGTATTTAAAGTCAGTGGTGTATAAAAAACTATTTTACAATATGAAAAATTTAACATATGCGCGAGATATATATCGGGAGAGTTTGAAATAATAGTAGGAATTGAAATTAAGAATGTTTATTACAATATTTTTTATCTTTTACAACTAAAATTCTTCTGTGGAGTCCCATTAAAGTTATTGTTTAAAAAGAAAATGTTTAAATTCAAATTATGGAAATTTCAAGAACCTTGTCATTGTTTCTTTGTAATATGTCACTGTAACATCATATAAATTTAAAATACTGCCGAATTTTTTTCACTGTGAATATCAATTAAACCAGAACTCATTCAAAGTAACCAGCGTTGTTTTTCCTGTCAAGATTATCAACTGTTAATCTAGTGATAACCCCATTTGATTTTTTAATTAATAGATAGAGATGACTCAGTCTAATATGGAAGCGCTCTTACCTGATAAGAGGTGTCATATGGTTTCTGCACATTATCGTAACGGAACTCTATTTTTTACTTGACCGCACATCTAGGCTGGTAGGTTGGGAACTAGCCAGGGCTTCAACCTTCCACCTCTTCAAACTTACTGTCATTGACTAATTAGACAATACTATCCCACTCATGACTAACGAAGCGCATTTTCGCATTATAGCGCCAGTGACGTCGTCTAAATGTTATCAAATGTTTAAATAAAACAATTTGATTGCGAAAAACACAAACAGTTGTACGTTGAATATAAATGTATCACTATAATATGTCATTAAAAGATTGCCCCCCTGTCGCGTGTGGGCAAAAGAAATTGACACATTCAAAACTGTGACGCATTTATATCAAAGGACCGAAAAATACGTGCATTAAAATGTTCCGTGCGAATGGTGTTCCACCCCGCAGTTAACACAAAGACGTAAGATGGAGCTACTCCATTCGAATTTGTAGGCGAAGAAAAATAGTAGGCACCTGCAACTAAATGCATTGAGGGTGCGTTAAGGTTCCCATATCTCACGAGTTTATAGGATATATTTCTGACATTCTTACACAGTATAACATTTACTGGTGCTCCCCTAGTGGTCGATATTCGGCCATAACTATTTTAAACTAGCAGACCCAACAGACTTCGTTCTGTCAAAAAGATTTGAAATACGGCAGATTTCAGTTTCACGAATGATTTTCGAAATGAAATTACAGCAGTACTAATGATCTATACCTCTTATTTTTTGTGACTATTCAATTTGGTCGATTTGTGACTCTATTCAATTGATTTTGAACTGTGTGCAGCGGCAATGAAGTGCAAATTGACGTTAGGGAAACACCTACATTGCTTGGACAACAGTGAGTACTTGTAATTTATTATGAACTTTATTGCAGAGTAATAAAGGTCAAATTGACTCTACAGCTAAGTTTGAAAATCTTTGTATGGGAAACAGAAAAGGGCTGTTTTAGGGGGTTTCCCCTGCAATTATTCGAACTTTTTTCGGCGTAAACATCATCCGTGGACTTCAACGAACATTTTACAAAAAGAATTGGCAAAATTGGTCCAGGCGTTGTTGAGTTATGCGCTGATCAACACATTTTGCGATCCATTTTTATATTATAGATTATAAGTTTCAACTTTATTAGGATTCTATTGTCAAAGACTATAATCAAATAAATATAATGTGATATACATGTAATGCATTTGAGATGTGGGCTCTAAGAAAATTGTTTAAGATTTCTTGTAACCAGTTCGTCTCAAAATGCTGAAGTCCTCAAATGAGCGCAAATTAGCCGCATGCTTATGACGACCATCGTGCGGAGAAAGGTGGCTTTTTTCGGATATTTCCATATAGGATCCCTATGTGAGTGCCCATGGTTGATCCTAGAGGGCAGGTTGTCCGGAAAAAGAGCACCGAGGCGGCATTGGATAACCGAGTTACGGGAGTGGACCAGTCATAACTACGCGCAATTAAAAATACTTGCCCAGGACAGAAGAGTTTTCCGCATTCTGACCGCCAAACTTCATTTTGAAGAAGGCACTAGATGATGATGATGATTATATATATTCTTTAACTGCTAATGTGTGGCCGCTTAAAAGACATACAATGTTTTTCCAGTGCTGAATCCTGTCTACCCGGGGCTGCTAAATCCTTTCGCGGTTCCTAAATTTTTAATTTACACTGGTCTTCTTAGCCATGGTATGTTTACAAGCTTTTTACTACTGACTTCGGATGGGTTTTTTCACTGTTAATTTTGTCGAAGTTATATTCCGCTACCATTGCTTGCCAGCGAATTAAAGAGCTTGTACAATTTTTTCTGTCAAGGTTATTTTTTTTAATACTGACAAGTTACTAGGGTAACAACTGTCGAAGCCTTTGTTTTATCAAGCTAGTTGCTTGATAAGTTTGTTATGTTATATTTGTGTTTATCACAGTTATCGCCCTTTATGCCGATTAAATTAAAACATTCATGATGTGCAATCAGTTGAACGAAAGATTCGATGATCTATGTTTGTAGGATGTAGAATTCATTGAATAAAAATTTTGACAACAAATAATACCATGTCAATATGACAATATTTCGTGGTAACCCTGAGTTTGGTCGGTACAGAGTGTGGAGTTGTTTGAAGTGCGCTCATTTTGTTCGTCTGAGAGCTGACATGTCGTATCATTACGCACATGTGTCGAGGGCGCGAATTTCGGTGCTCGGAAATGTTAGTTTTTATGTCTATTTTGACAGCTTTGTTGGGGTTTCGAGTGTTTTTCTATCCTGTGGAGCTTGACAGAGTCAAAATCGTTATTGGCGCGTTTTTAAGTGGAAAAAAATGCTTTTTAAAATAAAATCTACTTTGTCGTAAGTATTTACCGTACGAGACGTAAGGGTGGCTTACAAACGCAGTGGGTATACAGTGTTTCAGTTTAAACATGTTGCTACTAAAATATATCCGTAAGGCTAAAAAACTTATATTTAAGCTATGTTAAAAAGATATCGCATAATAAAAATCGGCAGTCCATATTTTATTATTATATAAAATAAATTAAAGAAAGTACGTGCGTAATAGTACACAGGTCAGAAGTTAAATCTCTTTATCAATGTAATTTTGAAGTCTTATTCATATTTATGCAAATATAAAACTTTAAATTTCCGACACTTCCGGTCAGGGAAAAAGGAAGATATGTTAGGAATTTCATGAAATTAATTATCATTAAAATATTAAAATTGTCGAAAGTTAATAGAAATAATTTATTGAAACCTTAAATGACGAACAGTAAATAAAAATGCCACGTGTTTTTTGTCAATATTAGAAATTATTCATTTTATTTTATATTAAATGAAATATCGTATATTAAGTTATTAAATGTCGAGTGGCAAATTAAAATGGCACATGTTATTTGTAAATATCAAAACTACCTAAGCTTCAAACGAATTAGCATAAAAACGCTGCACATCTTCGTGACGCTAAACACGTAAAAACTTTACCCTAATGAGCCTAAAGAAGTTTCACTTCAAAAAAAATGTCCTCAGAATTAGGGATATCTCCATTGTGTGAAACCAATCAATTAAGGGTTGTTTTTAACCAACTTTACTTTGTACTTAATACGTTAGAGCCTTTTTAAAGATATTTTAGTAAATGTTGTCGTTGTGTAAATTGTCGTTCGATGAACGTATGAAATATCAGACTACTGACTAAATTACATTAATATGTTAAATAAATAGTTACAGAGACTGTCTACATTTTTTTTAATTATTTTTGTTATTAGTGATGATGCAGTCTAAGATGGGAATATGCTAACCTGATAAGTGTTTATATATTATGGTTTCTAACGTCATTTTATTAACACACATTAGCGGGCAGAGTGGTAATTCCAGGCTAAAACAAATTAGACAATCTCATGTCCTAAATTTACTCTGCTATAATGATATATGATCTGTGTAATGTCATTAAGATACAATATTCATCACTGTATGCCGCACAAAGCTGTATTCAAAACCGATTAAAAGAATTTCAGTCAGTTTGTGTCAGAACAGTTAACATTTCCAGTGGTTTGGCAAGCAATAATGCCTCTGAAAGGAATAATTGCAGCCATTCCGTTTCGGTTATTAGATTTCCCGGTGCCGACTTGGGTTCCATTTTGGAGTTGATATTTGTAATAAATTTTTATTTGTTCCTTAACATTGTTTCACAGTCTCTGAGATACTTGAGTTTTAATTTTCTGTTTCCTTTGTTTTATTTTAAACCTCGGAATTTGATCTTTTAATGAATATTTATATTTATATCATATTAGGTCTTTCTTCCTCCTCCTATTGTTAATTTTTCATGCCGACATGTCAAAATTTTTTATTATTTCGTTATTACTGGATTTTGGGAATCGGCTAGTAGCTCATGCTTATCTTTGTATTTTGATGTTAATGACAATTCACATCTTTATCACAGTTAACTGTTTATTTCAAAACACACACAAAGAGCAGAGCTGTAAAACCTTTCCAGGTGGTGTTACAGACAGGAACACTGTATAGCTATATTGAGCATTTATTCATTAGTGGTGTTACATACAACACCACTAATGAATAAATGCTTTATCTTTCTTTCTTCCTTATAAGAGAATTGGACTTTAGTGACCATTTCCTATACTAAACCATACATTTTAATTCGGGTCGTTTTGGATATATTGGGAAAAGTAAGTTCAATCATTCGAAACCATCTTTTCAGATAGATTATGTTTAATAAGACCGTTATAGGGCACATACGTTGCATGGTTTTCAAGACTAGATTAACTATAGCTAGAAACGTTTTTTTGTGGTTTATCAAGTGGAAGTCAAATAGTTTCCGGAACGCCGGCGCTATCTGTCGGCGCTGGATAGAGTCAATGAGTCACAGGCCGGCGGCGGGTTCGACAGTCCTCGAGTGACCGTCCGCCGTAGCGGTCGGCTATTGAAACTGTCGTGCGTTCCTATTACTATTAATGGGTTTGTGTAATTTGATATCAGGAACATTAAGTGATTGGACATTATAATCTGAGTTGATTAATAAAGTGTTTGATTGCTCCAACATTACCCGCTGACTGCTGCAGCTTCCCGTTCTCGCTCCATTGCCTTCTTCAAAGAATGACGGCCTCGCAGAAAGAGGACATTCTGCCACAGTTTGGGCTGACGTATCGACAGGCGCACTACACTGATGGCAGATAGGGGACTCTTTACGTCGTGCTATCTGATGCAAGTACCGAAACATCAATGTCCGTTCTGTACCTGCACCAGCCTAGAGGACGATGCTCCTCCACCGTGACCACACCCTCATTTGATGACTTGAGATCCTCCTTCCAAACTTGAATCAAGACCCTGTCGGCAAGGGCTCTGATTCTTTAGACATTATCAATTTCAAGACGGTCACCTCCAGGCCTTACGACAACTTTGCACTGTTAAGTTGCCGCCAGTACTGCTGCCTGCAATTTCCACAGGGGGACATAGTGGAAACGCACCATAACATGGCAATAATAAAGTTTATAATCAAAACAGAGATTGTTAAGTATGAGTTCGGCTATCAACTAATTTACCTAGGCATTAAATAGACGGCCGTACTTTAATGCCCGTGTTCACCAAATTCACATCCTTAACATAGAAACGATCCTCTTAACTTGCCCCTAAGTTTACTTAGGGTACATAAAGTTTAGAGCAGGTTGGTGAAATCGAGCATAAATGCACACAGACGAAGTTGCGCTGATCAGCTAGTAAATAAATAAATATTAAATGTTGACTGCAAATGGCGTTTCTGTTGTAATTTTCAGAACACCTTTGTGTTTGAAAAAGATATATTAAACGTTCTTTGGTCTTCATTTAGTTCCCCTTAAGCTATTTGCCCCAGTGAGTCGATGAAAAGGTGAAAGTAGAATTTACATAAAGGACCTCATTTCAAGTTCATTTACAAGTTTTCACGGTTTCAAGCCCCTTGTATTTTGAAAGTGTATAATTAAATTTTCCTCATTATGCACCCCGCTAAGCGTTCTCTTATTAATTTTATAAAAAAATGTCTTTCATACAAAACTATATATCTAAAATTTAAAGTTACATTCTCCTTTATTCTACTCTACACGTCTGGTATTTCTTTTTCGGACAGATAAGCGGTTGAATCCAACTTGATGTTTTTGCTTGTAGGGTGGTAACTAGCCACGGCCGATTAAATCAATGTGCAAAAAGGCGGGCTTATCGCTACACAGCGATTTATTTCAACCAGGTAACCTTGGGCTTAGAGATATTGCTTAAATGTAATGCGGTAGGTGGTGTAGGTTAAATATAAATAGATATAATAAACTTATTTATTCATACATATTTCCAAATGTTTAGCATTTCTAATAGATAGTGGTAGATTGTTCCACAAATTATAATGGCTCTGATTGAAAGGGACTGGTCTTAAAATTTTGTTGTATGACTAAATAAAAATACAGATATTTCTGAATAATACAGTATAATTTAATTTAATAACGATTTATTTTAAACGTATTAAGTGTGATTCTTTCTAACACAGATTGGCTAAATGGCTGTAGAGAGAAAAAAAATCGTAATTTCATTTGAAAAACCTGTCAGCAATAATAAAAGTAAAGGTGTGATTAATTTTTCAGCAATGCTATGTGAAAAATTTTCTAAGGGTCTAATTAAAACTTTCGCTTATTAACTCAGTAAAATGTCATACAAAGTATGATAATGCTTAATTGGCGTTTAGTAAAATCCTTGTTATGCACTCGAACTGCCGCTTTCCCTTAATTTCAATATCGGTTACACAAGACTAAAGATTGAAGCGCACTTGTGGGGTGGCTCCGGCGAATTAACTTGGAGTGCGTACAGTGCTGAACGAAATATGCTAATCTATAAAAAGAAATTTTAATGTCTTCTTGTAATTAAATTAAAACTATATGTGGTGACACTATGTTATAAAAAGCTTTTCTGCTGTGAGTGAGGAAGCCTCTACCCAGCAGTGTGTTGTTCATGGGCTGCTCCTTACATTTTTTTACTACTTCATCAAAATTCTATATTATATACTAAATGCATATAATTTATTTACGAAACTTATATGAAAAATTGTTTTTTTGTTTTTACATTTTTGTCTCTATTTGTTCCGGCTAGTATCTGTAACGGATAAGCTGATTTTTATGGGACTTTTAATTGCAGATATAATACCTGTTTTATAAGGAATAACTTGAGGCATTTTAATTTTACGTTTTTGAACTAAACACGTTCTTAGGCGGGTGGACTTCTTCTTGGATAGGAAAAAATGACATGTATGTGAATTATGTAACATTATTTTGTAATTAAAACAATTGTCGGCAACAGGGTTCACGAAAAAAATCTTGAGAGTTTGTTTCTACCCTGTAAAACGATTATTTGCTGTATTTCTTATGATGAGATAATATGAAAATGATCACTTAATTTTGTGAGAATGGAATGAGACAGTACCTTAGGCTATGAAAAGCTTAAAGAGTTTTTGGCGAGGCGTAAAAGCTATATTTTAATGGAACTTGAAATAGTTAATTAAAAATACGATCTACACATTTAAATATTTGTACTCTATGAATATACCATACCTGGGACATATATAGTCCAGCTAGGTAGGTCCAATTTCGAGAAAGAGCTCAAACATCGGATCCATCTTCGTTGGGCAGAGTTCGGAAAGCTACATAAGATCTTTTCCTCCAATATCCCTCTAGTAATATGCCAGAAAACCAAAATCTTCGAACAGTGCGTGTTGCCAGTGATCACCTACGGATCGGAGACATGGTCTCATTCGAAAGCTCTAAGTCACACAGCGTACGATGGAGCGAACTATGCTTGGAGTTTCTCTACGCGATCAAATTAGAAATGAGGACATCTGTAGAAGAGAACCAAAATCACCGACCTAGCCCTAAGAATCACGAAGCTGAAGTGGCAATGGGCAGGGCGCATAGTCCGACGAACCGGTGAACGTTGGGGTTCGAAGGTGCTGGAATGGCGACCCCGCACCGGAAGGCGCAGTGTAGGCCGACTCCTACCAGGTGGACCGACGAGATAAGGTAGCCACTGGAGTCAGGCGGCTCTAGATTGAGCACAGTGGGCATCATTAGGTGAGACCTATGCCCAGCAGTGGACGTCCATCGGTCGAAGTGAGTGAGTGAGTGAAAGATTTGTATTTCGTATTAGTAACCTCGCTATTATGAAGTTTTCCTTTCTGTCTTTAAGTTTGACACATATTCTTTTTTAGGTTATAATATAATACTTAATTATATAAAAAGTACCAGCAATGTTAGTTTACTAAAATTGGAAATTAAATTGTTCGTATTTGAAACGCTTTTGTATGTGACAGTGGTCTAAATTCTGTTGCAGAGTATTTATACGATATTTATAGAACAAGCTTAATTAGAATGTTTTATAAACACAGCTGCTCATTTCTACATTTATTATGAGCGTTAATGACTCTTAAAATCTAGTTTTCATAGCTATGTCAATATGAGAACTTTTATTAATGTAAACTGTTGATCAATGGCCTTTGTTTTAGTTTTCAAAATATATAGTAATTCACTTCTTGCTTCTTGATGATTATTACTATAACGTGGTGGGTGTCTATAACTTGATTATTTATAAATTCAATAAAACTTAATAAAACTCGAAAAAGTTGAAACAGATAATTTATTAATTACTGAAATAGCAGTACGTTAAAATAAATAAGACATAAATAGAAATATTGCAACCATTTACTTCATAAAAATTCCTAAAATACATTGTTTTATCGTGAATGAAACCTAAGTAATGACTAAGTGTTTTGACGACCTCACTGGCGTAGGATATTAAGGTATTTCCGGCCGATAAAATTTAGGAAAATATAATTTATATCTGTTCTATATCTGGAATTTATAAACTATGGCACAATACCATCTAGCCAGTAAAGACGTTACTATGCTTCATGGGAGGCAATTATAGATAAATTACTTCTTACCTGGTGAGTGTTATTATAATATTAGGTGGTATCCTAGTCAAACGCTACTCAGAACTCAATTAAAAAAATTGGTGTTTGCTAGAGACGTCACAACTTCTACAGAAGTGAAAACTTCATTAAGTGAAACTTCTTTATGCGCATGAGATTAAATTTTTACGGATGAAATGCGTGATTAGCGTCAAGAAGATGGGCAGCGTTTTTTATGCTAATTCATTTGAAGGTTACGTAGTTTTAATATTTATAAATAACACTCGTCATTCAATATACTATTTTTCATAAAATATTAAATAAAACTATTTCATATATTCAAAACTTGAAATTGAAAAAAATAAATTTAATTAATAATTTGTAATATTGACTAAAATACGTGACATTTGATGAATTAATTATTTATATTAATTTTCGTCAATTTTAAAATTTTAACGACAATTAAATTCATTAAATTTGTAACATATCTCCCTTTTTCCCTCCCTGTAAGTGTCGGAAATTTGAAGTTTTTAGATTTATATAAATTATAAACAAGACTTAAAAATTAGTTTGACAAAGAAGTTTTACTTCTGACATGTGTATTTTACTGTTACGCACGATATTTTAACTTTGTTTATAACTGACAGATAGTTGATTGATTGTGATCACATCTGATGGTAGGTGGTGATACAGTTTTAAGAGCGCGCTAATCACCGCTACCATAGCGAGTAGTCGCACCACTGCGCCAGCGGAAATGTCAACTTTGTTCTACTTTGATAAAGTGATATATATTACAATATATATATACATATATATACATATATATATATATATATATATATATATATTGTATTGTATTGTATTGTAATATATATGAATCTATGATNGAAATGCATTAATTATAAGATTAACATTGATACGACAGAGAGAATGTTAGCGAGAAAATCGATATCATTTTACATTGAATCGAGAAATTAGATTAATAGAAACTACATGCTCTTACATCATGCCGTATCGGATATGACGAAAGTTGTCATATATATAGAAGAAAAGGAATTTAAAACGTCCATTAAAATTAAATCTTCTACAATTCCTTTAGAGCTTATTAGGCAAGTGTCATAGATGTATATGTGTTGTAGCGTTACTTTAAACACACGCAATGGAATCTCTAAATAATAATACACTCTACCCACTTTCTAAGGTATACGCTTTCAACCAAACAAATACACTCTTCAGCTTTATGATTAATGAAGAACAAGTACAAGTTTATTTCATTAAAGAAATAGTCATTAAAAAGTTGTATAAATTTACAGTCATTTTCTTGTTTCACAACCTCTGAAGAAGTTTCTAGACTTATGAGTGTTAAAGCTATAATACTTGTGAGATATGCGTAATAATCTGTGTAAGATTAATTATTTATACAAACGTTATTACATTTTTCACTTACAAAAACAGCAATCGTAGTGATTGGAGCTTTATGTTTCATATAGACGACGATGTTTTAAAGAATTTTGGTAAAAAAAATATATATGTCGGAGAATAAGAGAGAACGGAGAAGCATAAAGCACTGTGGCGTAGGGTTCTCCGCCGACATCGTTATTAATTGGATCCATTATTTCATTTCTTATTCTGTGGGCGTTCGTGGGTATAGTTGGTGCAATCAAACACTTTATTAATTAACTCGAGTTATAATGTTCAGTCACTTAATGTTACCGATATCAATTTACACAAACTCATTAACACTAATAGCTAGGAACGCGACAGTTTCAATAGTCGACCACTCCGGCCGACCGCCACTCGATAACTGCCGAGAGACGGGCCGGACTGCCACTTATTGACTCTGTCCACGCCGATATATGGCGCCAGCGTTCCACAGACGTCTGCCCTCCGACATATATTATATAACTTTTATAACGACACCTATATATACTAGTTGACACCACTTATCCTTTTTACCTCATATAATATTGTCTCTGATACAATTACTTTATAAAATAATACATTCATTGCGTTTTGAACTTGGACAAAATTGTTATTTAAAATTAGTCAAATTCAAAATAAAAATATTCTTTATTCACGTAGCCTCCAAAAGTCCTATTTAATCGTCAGTATTCTGTCCGTTGGTAACAAATCTACCACCGGTTTAGAAAGTTGAATCCGCTGAGAAGGAACCGGCAAGAAACTCAACGATTACTCTTTTAAAGTTAGTTGTGTATGTTACAATGTATAATATATTGCTTCTGTGAGCAATTGGAATCAAGTCCAAACATTTTTCTCTTGCCTTTTGTAAAAGTATATTTTTATATATCTTTATATTATGCGGAGATAAAATAGATTGTGGTATCATATTAAAAATACATATGCTCAAACCGACAAATGATTTCTGAACATTCTTCACTCTAAAATATGGGAGTACAAGTTTATTTTATTTCTTGTGTTAAAATTGTGTATTTTACTTTTTTTAGCTGTGTAAGTGAATATTATTACAGATATATAAGATATTATTTAATATATATTACGACGGTACAGTGAGAATTGATGTTTCTTTGAATTCATGTCTTAGAAACACGAGATCCTAATTAATATTTGGTACGTATTAGTCTTTTTTATAAAATAAATCTAGTTTCAATGTCCGCCGCTTTACCCCATGACAGTATGCCGTAAGACATAATGCTATGAAAATAAACGAATTACACCATTTTGGCAGTGTATTGTCTAACTTTTCTAACAGCTAATGCAGTGGAACTAAGTTTACTCGCCAGAGTCTTAAATTTATCACCCCAGTCTGCGTTGAAAGTATATTTCATCCTAAACTCCTAATTGCCTTAGTATAATACAGAGATACTTAACCAGTAACAGAATTAGTGTGATTTTTGATTACTCCAAAGCATTTTCTTAATGTTCATGGTATTGCACAACTTTGCATTTCAGTTGGAATGACCTCGATTAGTTTTGAAACAGCTGTATAGCTATTTTCACAAGCAACAAAGGGCTGTTGTTTGGCGTCTATGGCACTTTTATTGGCACTTTCACGTTGAACGTTCGTATTGGGTCCAGTTTTACTATCGCAAAGTTTAGTTTACCACGCCAAAGAATATTAGTAACTTTTCTGTCATCGCTTTAATTATCGCATTGCAAAATGTTACTAATCTTGCTATTTGTTTTTGTTTTGTTTCACTTGGCACTTGTAATTAGATGAAGTTCTGTACAAGCCACACTTATATTCTTTTTATATTTGACTACAACTTTTTTTATTATTGGCATCATTCACATCGAATTGAGTTTAGAATTGACCGCAGTCGTGAATTAATGTTACTAAGAAAATAGTATTTCATTTTGTATTGTCTTTATTTCTTATCTTATTACTAATGTCTAGTAAAATTTTAATAAAAATATATTGCGAAGGTTTATTAATTTGTTGATAGTCCTCGAGTTGAAGGCTAAAATGCGAATGGACTTACCTTTATCTCTTTCACTGAGCAAAACTATTTTTACTCTAATTATCTGATAGGTAGTAATTGTTCAGTCTAAGTTAAATTGCCTGAGTCCAGTCCCTGTCATCCTTATGTTGTAATCATTTTAAAATGAACTGTTATTCAGTTTAATCTTACTCGTGTAGGAACGATATACTCTTAAACTGAATAGTGTAAAAGAAAGAAATAGGGGTAGTTGAATAGGATTAAAGAAGCCTTATTTGGGTTGAGTGCTACTGAAATTAGCACTCACGCGATATTGTTTGTTTCATATTTTAAATAGTCTGCAAGATATATATTATTGTTATCCTATTTTTACTGTTAATGCTTGAGTTTTCTACCACTAAGTCATAGTAGCTTGTAATCACCGAATTTCGAAATTTCGAAACTTGAAGTGCTCATTTATGTAGCTTTAATTTTTTTTTCTTTGATTTGACCGATTATAATTTGCTTGGCGTTACGATTATTTAGATTTTTGCAAACACTGATCCTTAGGGTTTCCTGAAAACAAATATAAAAACAATGAAATAGAAATACGCGTGTCTCACAAGCAGACGTAATCTATTCACCTAATTGACTTGTAAGACGACATGATTGCGTTCGTGATGTAGTCTCTCACTGAGAACAGGTTTCTCCATGTTCTTATGGGATTGTTTTAAGGGTATAAATCACCGCGAGAAACGACTAGTAAAGAATAATAGAAAAAAATCTCAGTTTCTTTTACAAAGCACAATAAAAATGCACAATTACACATTGGCTTCCAGTACGTAATATAAAACTAAACATAAAACCGTGGCTTTATTGGGTAAACTTTTCCAATTTTCGTAACTAAATGATCGGTACGTGACCTTTTATCAGAGTATAGGGAAACTCGAGTAAAACTGGGCTATTTGCAAAGTGAAGTAATTTAAGTAGCTAATTAAAAGAAAGCTCAAAACTAATGAAAGTTTTTATTCGTGTAATAAAATGTTCATTCATTTTATTGTGTCGGAAATAAAATGAAATGGATTCAAATTAAACACCTATTAACACGCACATATCCATAACGATTATTTGCAACAAGTCTTTATAGGATAATTTTCTTAAAATATCTTTATTGAAAAGATATCACCAAAATTGTATTGTGTAAATATACAGCAAAAGTGTCATAAAAAATGTAAAATCACCATTACGTACGACGCATTTATTATGAAGTATGTAAGAAAGTGAGATAAGTAACAGCTTTCACAGTCATAGATGAAGATTGACCCACCATACTGCTCCATTGTGAGTTGGCAGGTTTCACAAACCCCAGAATTGCTCTCAGGATTTCCAGCTTTCCTCACCGTGATTTCCTGAAAACTCAATGATTAAAAAGAATATTCAAACACGTAAGGTTTTTCCCTAACCCTTAAGCTGCCTCGCAGAAATAGCTATTTAGCAATAAGGCCACATTTTGTACCCTATGATTAAGTTATTGTATATATTTCATGCATTGTTTGTGTGTACAATAAGGTGTATTCTATTTCTTTCTCTTTTGAAGAAGAGAAAGTTATTGGTGCTTGTTTAGATTTCCAATTTCATTCCCTGTACAAGCATCCACGCTTCTTACGATTAGGTCATCATGGTGTCCTTTCTTCATCTCTATTCACACATTCTCTAGAATGAAAATGTTGTCCAAAAGTAACGTGTAAAAGAATTACTTTGTCAAATACTATTAGTACATACATACATAGCATCACGCCTCATTCCCATAGGGGTAGGCAGAGACAACGTCCTTCCACTTGCCACGATCCTTGCATATCTCCTTCGCTTCTTTCATTCTCATTAAACCTTTCATACAAGTTCGTCGGTTTAGAGTACTTTTAACCTGGCCGTTATTTATGTCCTGGATTTGGTCCAGGAACATTCGCCTTCGTCTACCCCTTCCAACTTTCCCATTCACTCTAAACTCTCTGCGTGCCCAAACCATCTAAGCATACCTTTCTCAATTTTGGTCACTACGTCTTTTATACCACAGCGTTCTCTTATCACACTATTTCTTACTTTGTCACTCAGTTTCAATGCACTCATACTTAACGCTCTCACTATTAGTACAGTATTATAATATTATTGTTTTAGTAAGTTCACAAATTTTGTGGATGTGGTCTTTCGATTTTCTTACATAATCTATATTCAAAAATACTTTATAAATCTGAATACCATTTTTACCATTTTTTTCTCTATAAGACTGTCTATATATCTGTCGCAAGAATAAGTAATGATGTAAGTACGACTTGACCAATTTTAATCCAAATTGCTTTATATATTGTATAATATATATGAAAGTTTGAGTGCTTGAATATTTTGATGTTATACATAATATATTGTTAGTTTATAACCTACATTAAAACATATATTTTTATCACGCGAAAAACCTGACGTAACAATTGTTATGATATCTTAATTCAGTTGACGCTATAACAACACTTTATCAGTTTTCTTTATCGGTTTTGTTACTTAATTCTCGTTGTATCCAATTCTAAAGTCGACACAAATGAGCTAGCCCACAATATAATAATAATTATAATATAGGTACTGAATGTACTTATATGTAGTTAATGAAGTTTATGTAATAAGTTACTTTCGCGTGGGACAGGACCTCGTGCTGCAACTAATACGTGTAATTGAGTCGTCAAAGGCGGTTTGATTCCATCTGAAGTAGATTTATGGTTGTAAGTAATGAGCGAGCGTGGGTTCTTAGTTCTGTCCAGCCGTGAGAGTAACCACATGTAGGATATACTGTAAAGAAATAACAAATTAATCCATCCAACTCCTATATTTGTGTTACACATCAACTCCTGTTTGAAATTGGACACAACATTATAATGAAACATTAATTAATACCAACAAACACACTGAGATAAACAAATACAATCAATTTCAAAATTGTTTGTATTTACTGTAAGTAAAAATAAAAAAGTTAAGCCTATTAATTTGCCGTAAATCAATTAGCATCTCGCGTTTCCTTAAGAGAAAAATTCAAAGAAATATCAATTCTCACAGTGCCGCCGCAATATATATTAAATAATATCTTATATATTCGTGATAATATACACTGATACAGTAAAAAATGTGAAATACACAATTTTAATACCAGAAATAGAAGCAAACGTGTAATTCCTTATTTTAGAGTGAAGAAGGTTCAGAAATCATTTATTGGGTAAGCATAGGCATTTTAATAAGATACCTCAATCAGTTTTAGATTTGCCTCCACATAATTTTAAGAAATATCTCAAAAACACCCTTTTACAAAAGGCATATTATAATGTTGAAGATTATTTAAGCGATAAAAATGTGTGGACTTGACTCCAGTTGCTCACAGAAGCAATATATTTCACTTTGTTTATGCAAAACTATCTGTAAAAGATTAACCGTAGAGTTTCTTGCTGGTTTCTTCTCAGCGGATTCAACTTTCCGAACCGGTAATAGATTTGTTACCAACGGACAGAGTACGGACGATTCAAAAGTGCTTTTTGAGCCTACTTGAATAAAAAATATTTTGATTTTGGTATAAGCCTCTTCACATAGATGAAACAGGATTGTTAGAGCTTAGACCTAGAAAGCCCAGAAAAGCACAACTATGAGTTTGTAAACAATTCTTACTGTTTGGCCATCAAAGATTTTTCTAACCACATTTTAGGGTAATTCTGCCATTATAAATGGTTACTTTATTTATCTAAAAAAGACTAAGTATATAATTACGTATATATTATTTATTTATTTATTTATTTATATATATGTTTGCAGTTGAGGCGTAACTTTATTGTAAATCATGCAGTATACATTTTATACGCAAAACTTGTTTTAGTTCGAACAAGACATGAAAAAGCGTCTTAATTGAGTTTATTGGTAACAATTTTATTGGTTCGAGAAATTCAGAAGTTATTCGACTTCTTCATTATTTCGTAATTAAAAATTAACCGTAATTAAAAAGTACTTGATTTACTCGTGTATTTCTGTGTATATTTTATTTGAGTTTTGTTTTGATCTTCCATGAAAGAACTTTACTTTTTTCTAGATCTAACATAGTTGGAAATTTCGGTTGGATGTTATTTTTTATACCAACAGTAAATTAACTATATATAATAACCAATTCAATCCCGTTAAATAAGTACGCGATCTTTATACTCGTATGTCTCTAACATGTTCTATGTTATATATAGATTCCCCTTATAACTTTCTCTGTGTCATTTAATAAAGAAAATTAATTTTACTACCATAAAAAGTACAGTGTATTAAAATATACTATTTTTTTATTGCTGAAAGTTTAGTGCACCTAATGGTAAGTGATGATACAGTCAAGATGGAAGCGCGCTTATCTGGTAAGGGGCGATATGCCCCTTATGGTTTCTACACAGCATCGTACCGGAACACAAATCTCTTTGTTTTGGCGGTACGTCTTTGCTGGTAGGGTGGTAACTAGCCGAAGCCGCCCACAAGTCGAAACTCAGACAAATTAGAAAGTACAATTTCTGAAATTCGTCCTACTGGGGATCGAATCCGGGACCTCTGCTAGCAAAGCAATTACTTGCACCACTGCGTCTGAGAGGTAAAAATTTTACGGATGAAACGCGTAATTAGAAGCGTCACGAAGAAGTGCAGCGTTTTTATGCTAATTCATTTGAAGGTAAGATAGTTTCAGTATTTACAAATAAAATGTGGCATTTTAATTTGCCACTCGTCTTTTAGTAATTTATTATACTATTTTTCATCAAATATAAAATAAAAATATTTTATAAATTCTCTTTTCAGAATTTTAAATTCAATAACAAAATTTAATTAATAATTTCCAATATTGACAAAAAACACGTGATATTTTTATTTACAATTAGTCATTTATATTTAATGATAATTAAATTGATTAAATTCGTTACATATCTTCCTTTTTCCCTCCCTCTATGTCTGGGAAATCTAAAGTTTTAAATTTATATAAATATAAACAAGGTTTAAAAATTAGTTCGTCAAAGAAATTTCACGTCTGACATGTGTACTTTGTACGCACGCACTTTTAATTTTTTTTAATGAAGGTATCGTAACAAGGCATGATTTTATCTAAAAATTGTAAAAAAATATCTGTAACAGTGAGTAGTGATAATTATCTTCAACGACATATTAAATCATGGAATACATAAAGCGATTCGTATCGGACATGTATCAGATAATTAAAAAGTTTCAGACGAACTGTGTTGCGAAATTTTGACATATGTATTTTTTCAATATCTGGCTTATTAACTACGGATTTAAAAAACATCAACAGTCAAAAATCACACCCAATGTTAAAATAAATAGAATTTATACATACATTATATAAATATATGCACACTTTATATGTAACTTATGTGCGTGTGTTTGTTATTAAACTCTATACTTTGTGACTTGACGTTGGATTCGAGATTGAATAATATTGAAAATCTGATCAGATAAATAACAATTTCACCCATATAGCCAAGAAATCATGAACAACGCAGATAAATGCTGGGAACAGCCAATATCTAAATCTACACTAATATTATAAAGAGGAAAGATTTGTATTTTTATATGTAACGAATAAACTCAAAAAGTACTGGACTGGAATATTTAGTTTTTTTAACACATTTTTATGCTTTAGGAATCACACTTTTCCATAATAATTGTCAAAGTTCTTTTCAGAACAATCTCTTTGAACTCGAATAATTTCCTTTTTATTATTATTAGTTTATTCTTAGTTATTAAGTTTGTTCTTAAATTCTGATTTAAAATAAATATCCTTCATAGCAATATGCCTAAAAGAAGAAGGTCGCAACTATCTAAGAATAGTTCCCAAGCGAGATTAGCAAAAGTTATTGGAGAGTCTTCTTCTGAAATCCAGATCGTCTAGAAAGTATGAGCGTGTACGCGTCCAAATTGCGAGCCAGTGAATCTAGCGTCGAACGTTCAGTTCGCCTTGCAGAACAAAATTCAAGATCGTCGCAGCTATACGAACGACAGTCCAGTGCTGAGCGCTCTTAGCAACTTGCTGAAAATAGGACTAGGAACTCTAATTTAGTGATTCACGGTCGTTTTAATTATCATGCTTATAACTTAAATACCTATACCTATAATACATATAAAGTACGTATTTATGTCAACCCGTGCGAAGCCGGGACGGACCGCTAGTTTATATTATAAAGAGAAAACATTTGTGTTTTTGTATGTATTATGAGAAAAGTCAGTATTGATTTTTGAATTGGCTTGACCCGGGACTCGAACCCAGGACCTCATGTCTGAAGTCGAACATGCTAACCACTAGACCAATGAGGTAAGTATTTAATAATAATAAAAATTTGTTAACGAAAATTAATCTATGGTACGACTAAGTTTTTCCACTGCCACGAGATCGGTGTTGAAGCAAGTGAAACCGCAGGGCTTTGCTAGTATACATATATATATTTCTACCGTGTAGCTCAAGGTCCATTACCACTTGGCATTTTCTGTTCCCATAATTTCGGAAGAAATTACCTGAAACTGTTAACAGGTATTCACTACAACACTTGTGGTTGAAAACCGCACAGAAATAATTACACTAAGGTGCAGAAAATTCCCACATTTAACATTGTTTAGATTTACTTGCTGCTATTTGAACAATATAAAATAATAGATCATTTATTTTGCTCCATACATTAAAATCTATCTCGTTATCAATTCTCTTATAGCCTATTATGATTGGTAATTAGCTCGTTTCATTTAAAAGGTGTTAAGCAATGGTGATATAGACAGAGCGAAACAGATTCTGTCGAAACCCGCCCTGCCATATTTGTTGGCGAAAGTTGACTTTCCAATGCGAATTTTCGCTATCACTATATCGAGCTGTAACGAATTAATGCCACGCCTGTCCTTGAAAATATTAATTAAATAAATTGATAACATTCCTTCATAACATTGTAATTGTTTCACTGCAATTTGTTAATTTAAGGGATCGAAATCGTTTTTGATTAAAACCTAATTAAAGCTAAGTTTATTTTTAAACGAATTTAAAAAGGAGATATTTAAGTCGTAACAATTGTTTTTTATAAGAATACCCATTGGGTAATTCTGCTTTTCGATGTAAATTAACGTCGTGACAAAATCTAATCTGATTTATGCTCTCAAAACCCTCTCTTCCATGTGTGAGGAGGCCTGTGCCCAGCAGTGAGACGTTAAATATTGTGTAATAACGCCGTATTACTGCTTTGGGAAATAATTTTCACTGATAGTTAATGTGCCTCGGTATTAATTTTATTTTAAAATAAATATCTGCTTATAAATGTTTTGATGTTATTTCACTACTACAAAGCGATGTCACACTTTAAGACACCCTCAGGTAAAAATCTGCAGTATTTATGTAATGTGAGTTTACGTCAAGTAAGGTACCTTAAACAAGGCTAGTTATTCCTCGAAAGTCATTATATTCAACGATGATAAATGGAAGAAATATAGTGTGTCATAAACATTGCATCGGCGCGGGCGTAAGCTTCACCGTTCCTTGATAAATTTCCAAGGAATTGCACCAAGATCGCATCACGCATAACTGCACGCGATTTGCACTCATTTGTTCACTTGCACGTAAGTAAGGGCTCTTTCATATTGTAAGCGACGTTGCTGCGTTTTATAGCTCACTGAGAAATATTGCTTTACCTCAGTGTTAATTATTTCCTCATTGGTTTATTGGTCAGTTTTTTCAGTTACACACATGTGGCAAATTCAATCATTGCATATTGCATTTTCTGTTACATCGGGATAGCACTTTAAACCGTCGTCCCGTGCCTGATCATGTCGGATCTCTGGTCGTGTCGGAATGTCGTCCTGTCGGACTATGAGAATGAAGGAATAGAGAGTGTACTTGTGTTCTAATCCTGCTAATCCACAGTGGAACAGAATAGTGGGTCTATGTTGATATAAACTAGAGGTGTGCGACTATTTCGAACTTTCGAATAATTCGTTCCGAATCGAAGATTAATATTCGGAAATCGAATGGAATAGTTCGTAAACTATTAAATTATTACTGAATTTTCGAGTATTTTGAATTCACAGTTTCTTATGTTCAATATTCAATCTTTATTCAAACCATGAAATATATTTACATAAATAGAACAATTATTAACATTTTTTTATTAAAAAAAAAATGATATAACAGAATTATATCGTAGCGAATACAATATTCTAAATGATATTTGAAACTTTGCTACAAATTTTTGTTTTAAAATAATAAACGTTACATTATTGAAAATGAGCATTGGTATTCGATATACCATCTAAATTATTTAAAAATAAATAATAGAAAATACAAAGAGAGTTCATTAATTTGCGAATTATTCAAAAATCTTTGAATTATCCGAAATTCTTCGAATTATTTGTGGAATTTCGAATTATTCAAATTATTCGATTCGATTCGAACCATATTTGGACACCCTTATTATCAACCCTCTCTCCTATGAGTGAGGAGCCATATGCCGAGCAGTGGGACGGTAATGAGCTGCTTCTTACCTTTTTGGTAGCAATAGTTTACCTCTATTAGAGAGTTTGTTCACAATGCCAGCTTAATTGTATATACAAAAGAAAATCCACTAATTGTATAATAAAGGTAAGGTAAGTTGCAGCTTATTAACGTCCCACTGCTGGGCACAGGCCTCCTCACTCCGAGGAGCGAGGGTTTTTAGAGCATAGACTCACCACGCTGCTCCACTGCGGATTGGCAGGCATAGTACACAAGTGCACTCTCTATTCCTTCACTCTCATACTCCGATGTGACGGGAATCCGACACGATCCGAAAAAGATCAGGCGCAGGACCGACGGCTTAACGTGCTCTCCGAGGCACGGGGGTGGATCACACCTCCAACTTCCCAACTTCGGGCAAATATTGAGAAAACCTTAATAGAAAACTCAATATTGATTTTTGAATTGACCCGACTTGAACCCAGGTCCCTATGGCTCTAGTCGAACATGCTAACCACTAGACCAATGAGGCATATTGTATAATATATAAGCCTTATTTGAATATTTCGTATGTTGTTTTTTTTATACAAGAATGTTGTTACTATTTAATAAAATAATCATTATTATAACAAGTGGTCGGATAATGAAATTGCAAATTCTATTTTACATATTTTTAAATAAATAACGGATAAACGAGCATATAGATCAGTATCACCGATGCGACAACGGTGTTTCAAGAACTTGTTAGTGGGAGATGATTTAAGTTTGTTGAATAATAACAAATTATATTGCCATAAGGGAAGACCAAATTCTTCATAAACTACCTTTAAATAATACGTTTTTAAACTGCAGCTTTTATATGTAAAGCTCAATAATATAACTTCACTTCAGAGTTATTGTGTTATCGTCCATAATATAAAAACATACATGATTTTAAAAGTTTTAAATGCATTCACATGTTGATAATCTTACTGGTATTTACTTCGAGTAAGCCACAGATCGTCGATAGCCTTAAATAAAATTGGCTACTCGTTTTATGGGGCTCTTTACGTTATTGTAATTATTCGGTGATTTTTAACATCTGCCCGCATCTCAGATTGTTATCAAATAATAACGCTAAATATATTATTATGTCTTCATACATTCATTTATGTCCTCCCGAAAGCGATATTTCACAATCTTTATACGTTTAATGTACCTACTGCTACTTTACATTACTATTTCTTGTAATATACATACGCGTGTTGTTACCTTACACCTTACCACAGTAACCTTAACGACACCATAAGGATTTTCTGTTACTATTTTTTAATACTACGATTTACAAATAGTGTGCAGCTTATTTGAATTACAGAAAGAGAGAGAATACACTTTATTGTATACCAAAGATGGTACAAGAAATATATGCAGTACATTAATTGTTAGATACAAAACGGAGGCCTTATCTTATTAGGAAAAGGGGTAAGTGGTGTCCAAATATAAATAAATATAAATTTATATAATGTAGAATGGAGAAAAAAGCTAATGGCTTATGTTATAACTTATGTATTTCATTGATTTTGTTAGTTATTTAATTGCTTGTATTTATCTAATATATATAAATCAATTGTCGTTCATTAGACTTGCTAAAACTCGAGAACTACTGGACAGATTTGGCAAATTTTGGTTTTGAATTATTTGTGAAAGTCCAGGAAATTTAAAAGGTGAGTAAATAGGAAAAAAGTCTTAATAAAAACATCAATTTCGCTTACCCTTAGAAACTACTACTACCTGTCAAACATTTGTTGTTCGTTCCGTCGTTTAGAAATCTATTAAATTGAAAAGAATTCTTTTCTTTTGTTTTCTAAATTTGTTTTTGACATTTGACTTTGAAAAACAACAATTTCAGATCGGAACTTTAATATTATACGGTTTTAGGCGGGAATCTAGGCGTAAGTCACATTTTTTTAATACGAATTAATCATTCCAGTTAAGTTTTGACCACATTTTTCCCCTAAAGTTGAAACATTCTACAATTATCATTCAGATTTTTTTATTTATTTATTCTAAGGCGATACGAAGCGTGTCGAGTCAGCTAGTTATGTTAAAATAAGATCGACTGTGGTGTCACTTTGTAGAAGAAACTATATATAAAGAAATTTGATGTAAACGTTCTTGAAAGAAAATTCTTCTACCTTATAATAAAAGTAATATAAATTATTTAGAATTTTCTCAACACGGATGTTTAGTTCATACAACATGGCGTTGTCAAGTATGACGGACATTAGCTTGTAATTAAATGAAATGGCTTCGAAGTAAAGCATACAAATTTAAATGTTAATACTTGTAATTACATGTACCTACATATTTATATTAACATAGGCATGTTTGAACTCGTATCAGGTTATTATTTGCTTTCCATTTATTTGCCAGGGAGAAAATGTTACCGGACACGACACCCACCCGTTCAACTTTCCCGCCGTTTCCTTGCTGTTTCATATTTTTTATGCGTCGAGCATATTCGCTTAGGGTTTAATACTTGAAAGAGGTTTTATATGCAACAAAAATTTTATAAATACTAGGTATTATTTAAAACTGACACGACTTTGCACTTTGGTATATCAGCAGTAGGTATACGGATACTATATTTTCTTTTTCATGATGGCTTTATTCGCGTAATGATATGTGCACTCGGTTGCTCAGGGCACGGGTTCGATTTCCGGTAGGTGAAATCTAGGATATGGTTTTTTTTAATTTGTGTAGGTTTGAGGGCCTCGTTGGCGCAGTGGTGCGAGTACTCGCTTTGCCAACAGTAGTCTCGGATTCGATCCCCAGCAGGATGAATTAGGAAATTGCATTTTCTAATTTGCCTGAGTCGGGTGGAAGTTTTCGGCCACGGCTAGTAATCACCCCACTCTGTTAGCAACGACATGCCGTCGAGGACATGGCCGATTAACTCGCTTCTATCTTAGATTGTATCATCACTTAGCATCCAACGTGGTCACAGTCAAGCGCTAACCTGTCAGCAATAATAAAAAGGTTTCGGCCGTGGTTATTTACCAAAGACGCCAAGCAAAAATATTGCCTTTCGGTACCTTTCTTTTAGAAATTAATAGATACTACCACATTCCAAAATAGTACGCAAACATCTTAGATTTTATTTTATTACAAAATAAATCAAAAATTATTACACGTTATTCACAAAAACATTCACAGCGCTTTTGGGTCGTAAAGCACTGTTAGTTCCTCTTATTATTTTCAACGTGTGACTGATGAAAATATTAAATAATGACTTAAAATCTTAATTTACTTTTAAATTTATTGAAAATACAATTTTAAAACAAATGTAAATTAGGACAGGATTAAAAGGAACAACCGACCTCACCGTATTCCCGGTTCTTCGTGAAATCCTGCTCGGAGCTGACCAAATGTAGAGATCCCAGCACGAGAGTTGATGCTTTTGTAAAAATAAATGGTTAACTACGTATGGTTAAATGATCCGTATATAATGAATTAGCTGAACCTACAACTTCGTCTGCGTGTAATGTTTTTTGAGTAGTATTTTTATTAATTTAGGCAAGTTGTTTTAAAAATACGTGTAAGTACTTCAGTGAGCTATATGCTGTGTATTACGGCAATACCGTTATGTGTCAATAGTTAACACCCCCGCAACTCCCCTTGCGGGTGGAATTTTATAAAATTCGTTCTTAGCTGACTTCTACTCGGCAAAAGGAATATTCCTACCAATTAACATCCCCGCAATCGCCATTGCGGGTGGAATTTTGTAAAATCCGTTCTTAGCTGACCTCTACTTGGCAAAAGGAATATTACTACCAAATTTCAAGTCTCTACGCCTTATGGTTCCAAAGATATCGTGATAAGTCAATAGATACCTGGANAACAAATGTAAATTAGGACAGGATTAAAAGGAACAACCGACCTCACCGTATTCCCGGTTCTTCGTGAAATCCTGCTCGGAGCTGACCAAATGTAGAGATCCCAGCACGAGAGTTGATGCTTTTGTAAAAATAAATGGTTAACTACGTATGGTTAAATGATCCGTATATTATGAATTAGCTGAACCTACGACTTCGTCTGCGTATATATATATATATATATATATATATATATATATATATATGCGTATATATATCGTATATATAAATACATATATATAAGATGAACGGTTAGTGAATTCCAATTTTGACGGCGGCTGTAGATTTACGTTATACGGCATATACGGCATATAAACAGTGACATATGTAGAAAATCTTTTGGGAGTAAATTAAACTTTTATATATTATCTTATATAGGCTACTGGAAGTAATGACATTTTTGTTTACTTCTTATTTTAGATATGGCACAAAATCACGTATTATTACTTACTATTATGTGTGATCACAGTCAAGCGCTAACGTATCAGTAAATAATAAAATTATTATTCTGTATAACGATCTTCTATGGGACTAAGGTGTACAGAAGTCGCATATGTGTGCGTTAGGTTCTTTCTTATATAAAAAATGTCTAAACATTAGAATCGAATGTTAGACTGTCTCGTCATTCACCATACTATAACATCACAATCATTGTTAACCAGTCAGCAACAAAAATTATAACAAAATTATTTTTAGAAATCTGGAATCTATTAAGCCAGTTTGAATATCGATCTTCAATGCCACTCATATGTAAAGAGGTCACATATGTGAGCGTTAGGTTCTTTCTCATATAAACATTGTCGAAACGTTCGAATCGAATTTTAGACGGTATCGTCATTCGACATACTATAACATCACAATCAAGTGTCAACTAGTCAGCCATAAAAATGATAATAAAATTATTGTTAGAAATATGTAGTCTATTAAGCGAATTTGAATATCGATTTCAATGCGACTCAGATGTAAAGATGTCGCATATGTGTGCGTTAGGTTCTTTCTCATACAAGAATTTACTAAACACTCGAATATAATTTTAGATTTTATAATCATTCAAGTGCCAACCAATCAGCAATGACAATAATGGCAAATTATTTTTTACAATTATGGAGTCTATTAAGCGAGTTTGAATAGCTATCTTCTATGGGACTCAGGTGTAAAGAGGTCGCATATGTATGCGTTAGGTTCTTTCTCATACAAACATTGTAGAAACGTTACATTCGCTTTTGGGTTTTTTATCGAGTGCGGACTAAATAAATATGCTTCAGGCTCGCTCGGGACGATGAGTGGCCTTTTGATTTATTTATACTTTTACTCTCGAGGGGAACAGTTTCCTGATTCAATTATTATAATTGTACGGCATAGTTGGTGCTTGTGTTTTGAAATAACTTGTCGATGGACGATCACGATATTAATGAAAGTTATTGATGGATTTGCCCGTAACATAACGATGATAGAAAAACTCTTTGCGGTTGTTATTTCCCAATGACCGACTTGAAGATAATGCAATTTTAGATACAACTAGATATTTTCGGCAATATCATCCTCGTTATTTGTAATTCCTTTGAAATGTGTGGAAATTCGTTATATTGTCAATATAAAGCATTTAAATAAACTCAATTTTTTTAAGATGATCAACATGTTAGTATGATAATATATCAATCCTATTTCTTTATATAAATACATCTTGATGACTTTTTATGAAGTAATTTTGCTAGAAGAAAAAGCTTGAAGAAGCCTTTGGCTAATCTTTTTTATGATTTTCACTTATTAAAAGTTTTGTTCGAATAATTTGTATCAAAATTAAATCACAGGCATCTAACTGTTCTCATGCTCTCAGGCAAACAAAACTTTTCATTGCTAACAAAAACTATATAAAAGTAAACGAAATATTTTATTTTAAATTAACATTTTTACGTTATTCTATATTATCGCAACACGCAAATTCTTTCCTTTTTTTTCGCTGTGATTGTACAGTTTGTGATGATTGCGCGCTAATCTAATAATCGGTAAGTTACCTCTTCATTTTTATATACAGTATCGCATTTATTTTAATCTCAGCAGCTCGTTTGTGCTTGTATTGTGACTAACCGTGACCGAAGCCTCCCACCAGTCCAGGCTTAGCACTGCCAGGGATCAAACCCGTAACTTCTGCTAGCGAAGTTATTACGCAAGCAAGGCTCTAAAAACCGCCCTTTACCAACATGTTTTCTAAAAAATGCATACATTTTGAATGTTGTCATTTAAAATTCAAATTTGTTTAGTCAAGCTAAGTTTTTTGTTACTTTAAATTAAGAACAAAACAAGAATGCTGTAAATTAAATAACCTCTGCAAACCTTCCTTAGGAAATTGCAAGAAAGTCTGTGATGTAGAAATTTTATAACCAACTAGGATATTGTATCGAGTTTCCTTTTGCTGATTCTTTTGTGTTCGAGGTCTGTTGTTATGAACACTTGATTTTAAATGAAACCTAGAAAGAACGTCGATATTAAAGTTGGATTGTATAAAACTCAATATTACAATGGACATGTAGAGCTAGGCATAAATGAAAATGTTTTTCATAACAGGCCTTTATTGCTTGATCTTACTGAGAAAAACCCGGACGACATAACTTCAGCTCCGCTGTTTAAACCTCTGATATTTTCTATGATATCCATTTTATTGAAAAGCTGTTAAGAGTAATTTTAATCCACTTGAAATATACAACGTATGTAACGTTTTTAATTATATATAAATAACTTGGTAAATAACACATATATTTTGTACTATGTAAAACATACACATGGCTGCTGTGGGTTATCCTCTTGAGATAAATATATACGGTCATGGACTTTATATACAGACGTTTTCTAGATACATCACTCTATCTGTTGGTGAAAACTGCATTTAAATCTGTTGAGTAGTTTAAAAGATCTAAGCCAATAGACAGTGGAAGCTATTTCGTTCAATGTAAAGAAGTATTAACTTAGGATGAAGTAGGTAAGTAGTAGCCCATTAACGTCCCACTGCTGGGCACAGGTCTACTCACTCATATGAGAAATAGGGCTTAACGCGCTCTGCGAGGCACAGGGGTAAGGCTTACCGCCAATTTCCCAACTTCGGGTAAATATTCAGAAAATCTTAATTGAAAACTCAATCTCGATTTTTGAATGTATCCGGGACTCGTACCCAGGACCACATGTTTGTAGTCGAACAAGTTGACCGCTAAACCAATGAGGCAGTAAATTTAGGATTACGATGACGAAATCCCATGCCTGTGAATAGCCTGTTAATTGATCGAGGAGAGTTAATAAATGTCTCTACTATATCATGGTGAACCTATCGCGCACGGAATATACCGTACGCGAGCACAGCGGAAACCACGGACGCCGGTGGACGCTTGTGTACATCTATATACGCCTCTACGTCTATTTCGCTGAGTGCTCTACGTTTATGGATTATGGTTTCATAAATAAATCCTTCTGTTTATTGCAAAGAATCCAATATAAAGCTATGCTTTCATAGACTTTCCATATACCGCTACGTCGAAGGAATAGTGGTTTATTTCGACGGCTTTGCTGGCGAGTACACGCTTTGCTATCAGAGGCCCCGGGTTTGATCCCTGGTGGGAGGTTTCGGCCGTGGCCAGTTCTCACTCTACCATTAAAGACGTACCGCCAAACAAAGAGATTTGTATTCCGGTACGTTGTTCTGTAGAAACTGTTAAGAGGTAAATTACCTCTTACTAAATCAGCGCGCTTCCATCTTGGACTGTATCATCACTTACCATCAGGTGAGATCATAGTCAAGCGCTTAGATGTCAGCAATAAAAAGTTCCCCTCTGATTCTCTGATATCAGGGCTATCAGAGGTTCAGAACACTGAGGGCCCCGTTAGGTTTTATAGGGTATTCTGTTCTCCAACAAGTCTCACATTCTTGGTTGAAGGAATAACTTTCAGCCGGGGTGCGTAAATGCATTTCCCAGCGAGAAAAAAAAGGAGTATAGTCGTGTAAACATTAAACAAGATTGTTTAATACAATCAATGCCATAATGACACTGTCAGTTTTGTCATTATGAGTTTTTAACACTTGCAAAAGAATACAGCGTTTGTATCGAATGTTTTATTATTAAATAAATAATTTAGTTTTTTACGATTTGATGTTGGCTGTAAATTAACAATGATGCATTTATATAAATAATCACAAGAAAATATAGGCTATTGTGTTTAACGCTTGATTCTGATCATACCTGATGGTAAATAATGATGTAGTCCAAGATGGAAGAGCGTTAATTTCGTAAGAGGCAATTTACCTCATAGTTTTTACATAGCAGCGTACCAGAATACTAATTATTTGCTTAGCGGTACGTGTTTTGCTGGTAGACTGAGATAAATTAGATTAAACAACTTCCTAAATTCGCCCTACCGGGGATCGAATCCGGGACCTCTGATTCAGCGAGTCGTGTGTTTATTCACCCAAAGCATCAATATGTTATTAGAAAACGAGCGCTAAGTATTTTAAAAGAAGTTTTAATAACTACGTTTTAATATTTAATAAAATAATATGGCCATTTAGCGAAATAATATTTTTTCATTAAATAAAATTGTTAAAATTAAATTGTTACGAAATTAATATGACTATTATTTTACAATCGTTTACTGTTTGCATTTGTGTGAGCTTGAAATATGAAGCTTTTATATTAACCTTCGCCTTTTTATTTTAAGAATGCGACTGTAGTTTCATCTGATGATACACTCTTAGACGGTAGAAAAGTAATTTATCGCTAAAGGGCTCCTGCATAGCATCGTTCCCGAACGCGCTTTTTTTTTGCTTCTTGACTTCTAGGGAGGTGGCGGCCATGGCCGAAGCCACTCATTTGTCCAAATCATTTTCTCAGTATTTCCATTCCAATGTGTCATATTCGATAGATGTTTATAACAGATATGTAATCACTTGTTTATCTTTAATATAAAAACAATATAGATGAAGCAAACACCAATTCAAAATTTAGAACAGTTCAGTCATATAATGACTAAAATTTTGTCTGAACAAAATATTATTCAATCTTTTCACCGATCCTCTTCAAACTAGTTTACATATAGAAGAGCTGTAGAAGGTATTTGCATCACAAAGCTTCTGAAAATTACCTACACGCATACTACCTTTGAACTGGCCGTCGCAAGCGCTAATGATGTCTCTTATCTCGTGCTTAACAGCTTTTGCTTTCAATACGTCGATGCCTAATTAAGGTGTTTGATCTTGGATTACATTCCCGATAGGCTTTAACGTATAAACGCATACTGCAGTTTCATTTGTAGCGCAGATATTACCTTGTATAGTAAATTCTAACTCCTACTACCTGTTTTAATATTAAACATCGAATGGATGGACTTTTGTGGCGTAGAAATGCTCTTCTGCAATATAACATTTATTAGAAAAGTGTACTATTTTACTGCTGAAAGGTTAGTCTTTTACTTTCATGTGATATAATCTATGACGGTAGCGTTAACTTTGTAAGTGATAATTTACCTCTTAGCGCTTTTATAGCTGTCAGGCTAGCCTTTGATTTTGGCGGTATTTTATGATATAGTATATTTTGGAAGCGTTAACCAGGTGAAATGTAACTAACATCATTGGTTTTTCAGACACCACCCGGTCGTTAGCTCCACCCACGATCCCTGGGACGCCCTTAATTTATGCAAGATCTTCCAAAAACATCCACGTATTAGTACAAGGTCAATGCTGATCCAAGCGCACTTCGAGGTACAGTCTCACAGGAGACATCCTCGGAGCAGCATTTCTAATTGGGCTCCCTCTCCTTGTGACGTTGTAAAAATCATTAGAGCTAATTAGCTTAAGACAACAAAAAAAAATTTTTCGCTTAAAGGCACATTATTGCTTATAGGGTGATAGTAATACACGTTGAAAGCCTCCCACAAATCCAAATCCAGACCAGTTATAAAATACAATTTCCTCAATTTGCCTTGGTAGGAATCGAAGCCTAGAGCACCAACGCAGCATGTATTCGCATTATAATGTCAAAATTCGTAGCGCAGACATTACTTAGTGTTGTAAAATCTAACTGCTACTAGCTATTTAAATATTAAAAGCCGAATGGATTCTTTCTCTGTTTCGTAAAGATGCACTTCTGTTCAAATATTTATTTGAAAAGTGTACCTTTTTGTTATTTGTCTGTGAATAATCGATTAAGAAATTTTTGTGTAAAATTTCGATTCCTTACTAGCGGACATGAAACGGTGCACAAATTTGATAATAATATGTCAACCTTAAAATGTATATGCAGTGGCAATTTTTTTTTAGATCTTTTTAAGAGATATAAGACTAGTTTCGTCATTGCGCGTATTGCGATTGTTGCGTAACTTTATCAGTTTAAGCTTCTTCGGAAGCTTTCAAAAGGAATAAATTATCCAGGTTTTAATAACATCTTCCACTCTAGCCTTCCCTGATAAATAGGCTATCTAACACTTAACATAATTTCTCAATACGCACCAGTAGTTCCTGAGGTTAGCGGTTCAATCAAACTCTTCAGCTTTTTAATCTACTTATATTACTGTCCATTTACCCAATTGATCATATGATTATTTATTAATTATGCTGGGTATGTTTCGACTTAAATACAATAGTCAATTTAATGTCAATTACCTTCATAAAACTATTTATGTTATTTTTAACGAAAAGATTGTTAATTTACACAAGCATCAGTAGATAGCACCATACTTTAAGACCCATATTTACGCAGACTGGTTGCCTCGTTGTTCTAGTGATCAGCAACTTCGTTTACAGAATTGAGGTCCTGGGTTCGAGTATTTTTTATTGCTTACAGTTTAGCGCTTGACTCTCACCTGATAGTTAGTCTAAGATGGAAGCATGCTAATCTGGTAAAGGCGATATACCCCTTATGGTTTCTACACAGAATCGTACCGGAACAAAAATCTCTTTGTTTGGCGGTACGACTTTGATGGTATGGTGGTAACTAGCCATGGCCGAAGCCTCCCACCCGTCCAAACTCAGATAAATTAGAAACAATATCCTAAACTCGTCCTACCGGGGATCGAACCCGGATCCTCCGCTTGCAAAGCGAATATTGGCACCATTGCGCCAGCGAGGCCGTCCATTGAGTTTTCTGTTAGGAAATTCTCAGTATTTGCTTGAAGTTGTGTAGTTGGAGGTGTTCTCCGCCTCCGTGCGTCGGAGAGTATGTTAAGCCATCAGTCCTGCGCTTGATTTCTCTCAGGTCGTGTCGAATTCCCGTCACATCACGGTATGAGAGTGAAGAAACAGAGAGTACACTTGTGACAGCGCATACATTGTGTAATATGCCTGCCATCGCGCAGTTGGGCAGGGTAGTGAGTTTATGCCTTAAAAACTCTCTCCTATGATTGGCCTGTACTCAGCTGTGGGAAGTTAATAGGCTGTTATTAACCTTTTTAGACAAAGTTGCGCGGGTCTGCCAGTGTTACTATAAATAATATACGAGTACAAGCTTAAAATTACCTTACAATAATAAATTTAGTATTACTTAATAAGTTTTGTCTAATATAGGCTGCGTGAAATTTCCCATTGGTTCACTATGATTTATTAAGTACAAGGGCATTAATTGAGCTGGGCTAGATTGACAATTTATTATTAAACAAGTGACGTTGTTTATTATGTACTCGGAGGGTACCTTTCCATTGTATAAAAAAATGTCGAGTTATATTTAAGAATGCCGTATTTATAATGTTTTGTTTTATTTATTTTGTAATCTATATAGACTTTTAATATTGATGACTTATTAGTATTTTCAAATATAAATGCTTTATAAAACTGGAAATGATATTAACATGAGAGGGATAAATTTGTTCGAAGAATGTTTAACTTTTCACTTAAAAATATTTAACGTTACACATAAATTATAATACACGCATAAGTCGTTTTCTATGAATGATTGTATATTGAGAACTAGAATGGCACGAGCCAATCGATATGTTTAGGTCCTCAGCAACTTCTCTAACGGTGATTCGACGATTGGCCAATACCATTTTCTCCACTTCATTAATTTTTCGTCTGTTGTTGAAGTGCTCGGGCGTCCGGCACGCTCTTCGTCGTTCACATCTTCTCGGCCTTCTGAGAACATTTTGTACCACCGATAAACGTTGCTTCGGTCCAAGGTAGCTTCTCCGTATGCCACAGTCAACATTCGGAATGCATCCGCGCACTTAATTTCGTTTTTCACACAAAATTTGATACAGGTTCTTTGATCCATTTTTTTGAATAGGTAAAAATCGAAGACGATCCAAAACACGTGCAAGCAAAGCAGCTGTCAACAATTAAATGAACATTCAAAATGGCCGAGCTTGTCGGCATAAGTGAGAGACATGAGTACCAACATAACGCCACAAAAAATTCGAAATTCGAATATACGTAACCCGCGAAAATTCAAAATTCGCGATACTTTTTGAACACACCTCGTATATAAAAAATATAATATATAAAAAATTTTAGCTAGTTTTTGTTAAGTAGTCAATCTTTTAATAACGTCCTTATATATCTTACTTATTTTATTGAAATTTATTTGTTTAGAGTGTATTTTAATCAATGTGTAATGGAATATTATTTGTCACAACCGATGTAACATAGTTACCATATATGTGGAATTACAGATTTATTTCTATATATATTTTGGATATTTATTTGTATGTACGAGTATTTGTATGTATTTACAATATTCTCTATATAAATTGCGTGTAGTAATACAATTGCTATTAATTTATACAGGCCATATACTTTCTCCCTCCTTTCTTTGGCAGTTTCTCTAGCGTCACAGTTGTCTGGAAGAGATCGTTAATGAGCGATAAGACCGCCCAATTGGACACAAAGTATTGAGTAATTGTATATCTATTTTTAGCATAGTGTTCAGCACATTATCTATCTAGAGTATCTGTGAATGAACGTTTCACAAGAATAGAATCGCTAAATAAATAAATAAATTTAGACTTAAATAGTCTCGGTGGATCTCGTGTCGTTCGCGTTCAATGGAAAACTGTTCTTGGGGTGCTTACTAAGTTATCTCCAGGACAGCCGACAGATTATATTAAGAAGATGAAAGCTGTTTTTACAGGCATGAATTTTAAATTGCATTTTCGTACCGCAGACAACGATCCGTTGTTTTGGCGTAAACTGTAAACGAATTCCTTAACGATCTTTTTGATGTGCAAAATTTATACCGTTAACGGCTAACGATATTGTATCGAACATCTTGATGAATGTTTTTATACAACCTTCTAGTTGGTAATTTATCTGTTGGGGAGGGATCCATGATCAGTAAAAAAACCAGTGGATTGTATGGGGTTTTTAGGGCCTCGAACTTCCATTTTCAGTTGTTCGGGGCTTAGGTCTTAAAGGTTCGGAGGTTCGGTCGTCAGTGTTCGGAATAGGGTCGCTTAGATCTTGCAGGGCGATCGCGGGTCCTGAGGTAGGAGAGGGAAAGGGAGGGGTGTCGCCGGTGGTTAACCAATCAGGATTAGTCTGCGCCAGCGACGCGCTATGTTCCGCAACTTTATCTTTAGATATATGTATTTACTACTAACTTACTAGCTGCTTCTCGCAGTGTCACCCGCATAGTTCCCGATCTTGTGGAAATATGAGTGAAGCCATATTTGTTCAACGTTGTAAAGTACATAGCAAAACTAGTGACTACTAAATTTCTACTCAATTGCAAGTAGTTGCTGAAGATACGTCATTCATTAACGGGAGTAAGTGTTTTATGTATTACATATATGTATCTATATTATTTCTAACTTTGTCTGTTATAAGCGATTTGCCGAAAACCGCTTTTATTAAAAAAGCAATATTGCAAAGGAGGTTTTATACAACTAATCCCACTCACTCGTCATGAATTCTTCAAACCTACTCGCAATTTAGGCACTAAGTTTGCTTGTCTTTGTTACTAGCCACGGCCGAAGCCTTCCTCCAGTCCAGATTCGGAGAATTTAGAAAATACAATTTCCTACCATATGTCCTGTCGAGAATCGAACCCAGAACCTTTGCTAGAGATGCGAATACCATTGCGCTAACGAGGCCATCATGAATAGTGTTTTTTCGTTTTTAAAATGCATTTCTTTTACATCTTAAATTTTTACGTCCGCGTATCGCTTGTCGCATTGCAGATGATTTCCAATTAGCTGGAAAGTCATAATCACTTAGCAGAACTGTCAAGGCAATATTGACGCGCCCATGGCTCGCATCATATGTTTACCTAACACCATGGCTTCATAAGTTCGCATAATGTTTTTCCGCATGGTTTCATAAGACCGCATAATTGGGCTTATACATAGTTGTAACAACAGGACCAATTATCCATTAAGATATTATTTCTTTCTGAATATCGAAATATTTTTCTTTTATAAGACAAAAATTCCTTTGAGACGATCTTTCATTACTCAAATGAAAGCAATGTAATAAAGGACAAAAGAGGAAAAAATACTCAAGTTATTTGTGATATTCCACTTTTTTATATTTCGTAATCAACACAAATGCTACATTGTTCTCTTTAAATAAAGATATTATACAATACAAAATACTTTATTGTATAATAAAATTCACAAAAATATAAATTCCTAGAACATAATAATTAATTTGGAAAGGTATTGTACTCGTAATTATGTTCAATGTAATTTCACAATGACAATCTATATATAAAACAAAGTTGCGTTAGTTACTATACCATTTATAGGTCAAGGACAACTGGTCCTATTTTAATGATCTCTGATTTGCTGGATTAAAATATCGGAAAAATTCACGAGCAAAATAGACTATTAAGTCAGTCACTAAGGATTCCCCCATATTTCCACGAGATTGGTTGCTACGCGGGTGACATCTCGGGGAAAAGCTTGTGAGATATGTTTAACTGAACTCAATTACTAAATAGCAGAACTGAGTAGCTGATTCGCCCAATTTTAAATTGTAATTTAATAAGTATTTAGTTTGTGAGTAGAAAGATAAAAACCAGCCAAGTATAGTTAGTTTTCGAGAACTTCGATAATTACAAATCGTAATTCTGGAGGCCTTGTTTTTCTTAAAGCAACGTAGCCTAACTTTTTTCTTGTAACATCAAATATCTGCCAATAGAAATCCCATCAGAATCGGCCCAGCCGTTTCAAAGGGAACAACCTGGCAAATGGTTTGAACCATGATTTTTTGATAGGAATGTGTCTTTCATATGCATTTAATGAAGATTTTCATTCGAAACTACAAATATGCAATCATATCACATTTATTTGTATAGATAAAAGTAATCGAGTGTTACGTTTAAACCTTACGTATTAATCCAGCTCAAACAAGATCCACGGTAAGGAAGGACTATTTATCAGCCGCGTTACCGGAATTACACGTAAACAGGATTATTTCGAAACCGCCTAATTCGCCGGTCTCCAAAACTGGCTTAAAGCCAAGGTCAATGAACTCTGACATACCCGCACTTTACATACAGTCAAATATTTGAAACAATTGAAAATGAAACCAAAATTCTAATAATTAAAAGTGATTTTTGCATGTATGTGCCTATAATAATTGTTAAGGGATGCATCCTAAGCAAATATACAGTTTGTACGTCGGCTTCTGCTTTTAACTAAACCTACATTAAACCGTTGATTTTTTTATTAATCGTAATCGAATTAACAAACAAGTAGTTAAAAAAAGTGAAGTCAATTCCTGTTTAGCACGAACTTCTTAAACTTATCAACGGACTAAAAATGTTTTATGTACCCACATGAAAACATTTGTAGAGTCGGTTTAAAAAATTTACGAAATAAATTTAATTAATGGATTAATATTAAACAAACCGTGTTAATATTAAGTATCATACGCTAGAAATTGAATAAACGCGTTTAATCTAAATGGATGAATAATCAAGTATAATAGTGTAAACTAATTATTTTTAAACAAAATTTATCCAAACAAATTAATGTGCCTTGAAAATTAAAAAAAAACAATTGCGTATTCTTTTTTAGAGCTGTTCTAAATAAAATGAAACTAAAAATATTGGACTACTTAAAAGTGTATCAAATTATTACGATATTATAATGCAGTTACAATTATTATTAATTTCGGAGTCGGCGTCAGACAAGGTTCGTGTGTCCCGCGTGTCCACTTGGGGCCCACATTGGCTGAAACCGACTCCCAATATAATAGTAACTAAAACTACTTTATATCATCGTAATCATTTTATAGACTTTCAAGAAGAACAATACTGACGTATTGATAACATCCTTTTTTTGAATGTGAATAAAAAGAGAGCTGAATGTTTTCAAATATTAGGAAAACAAATGAGATATTTAAAACTAGTTAACCAGCGCAACTTCCTATGCGTACTCTTGAATGTGGAAGTTAAAGTACGGCGCCTTTTATTTGATGCTTATATTAATTAGTTGACAGCGGCAATTATACTTTACCACGGTTCTCAAAAAATACAATATTTTGTTATTTGTTGTCTAAAAGTAAAAAAGTCGGACCATATTAAAAAAAATATAGGAAAGGCGATTATATTTAATTTTTTTATTCTTAACAGGATAGTGCTTGATTGTGCTCACACCTGGTGGTAAGTGATAATGCACTCTAAATGGAAGCGCACCAATCTGGTAGGAGGCAATTACTTACCTCTCGTTTCTACACAGCATTGAACCCAGGACCTCTGCAAAACGAGTACTAGCACCACTGCGCTAGCGAGGCCATCAAAATATAGCTGCTTAAGGAATGCAACATTTATATTTGTATTGCACAATAACTATCAATTCGTCAATTTTAAAAATGTATTTTCAGAAAAATGAGAAAGTAAACATTACCTGCCTATACATTTAATATGCACTTACTTGTATAAAGGTAGAGCTAATGTCTAAAAAGGTAAATAAGGGTATGTTGCATTCAATATTTATAGGTTATATTTAGGAGCTTCTAAACTAAAGCTCTGCCTAGGATTTCATTAAAATAGATATTCAAAAGTCAACTCAATTCCGTAATAATAAAGTTCTAAACTTTTGCTTTAATATTCTATTGCCGGTAAAGCATAAAGACCCCCATTCACGTCCCGTGAAAGGTTGTCGCATAGACAAGGAAGGAATAGATAGGGTTATCACTCCGCACGGAGGACGAAATGTCTTTTATGGATTTTCAGTTTAAAAATCTTTTGAATTTTTGAAGTGAAACATCTTTAGGCGTCATGAGGATATTTTTACGAATGAAACACGTGATTACCGTCACGAAGATGTGCAGCGTTTTTGATGCTAGTCCATTTGAAGGTTAGGTAGTTTTAATATTTACAAATAATGTGACATTTTAATTTGCCACTCGTCATTTAATAATTGAATATATTATCTGCCATAAGAAATATAATAAAAAAATCATATATTCTTTTCTAATTTTAAATTTTAAAAATAAAATTTAATTAATAATTTCTAATATTGAAAATAAACACGTGGCATTTTTATTTACAATTCGTCATTTGAGATTTGAATAAATTATATGTATTAACCTTGAACACTTTTAATATTGTAATGACAATTAAATTCATTAAATTCCTAACATATCTTTTTATTTCCCTTCTCTAAGGCTCGAAAATCTGAAGTTTTACATTTGTATAAATATAAACGAAAATTTTATCCTTCTTGTTCTATAATATTGCTCATGTCATGTAGCCAATAGTCAAAGTAACTAATAATGCAAAATCAGAATATTGATTTACAATTTTCTAAATTTGCTTAAGCTGGAATCGAACCCAAGACTTCTGCTAATGAGGCGTGGACTCGAATCCGTTTATTCCAGTAGAGTCAGGATTTCACATTTCAATAATATTTTTCAAATTCCTAAAAAACTAGTTTATTATTGTTTATACGAATGAATATTTCCGATTTCTTCCCATTGGATTATTATTTTTCGGGTTAAATTGAAAATAAGACCGCTATTTACAGTTAGACAACAGGGTGCAGATCTCAAAATCTGAAAGTTAAGCTGTCTGTGACACCCCTCTCTCTCTAACGATTCCGAAAAAGAAAATCCTGTTAATATTGTGTAAATTGATATCGGGAACATTAAGTGATTGAACATTATAATCAGAATTATTAATAAAGTGTTTGATTGCACTAACAATACCCGCCAACGCCCACAGTATGGAAATTGAAGTATGGATGCCATTAATGACGATGTCGGCGGAGAACCCTACGTCCCTATGCTTCATGCTCTCTTCCTCTCTTATTCTCCGACATTAGTTCCAAACTCCCAATTGGAAAGTCTTTCATCGGGGTGCGTAAAGACATTTCACTGCGCAAAAAAAATGATGCAGTCTAAGATGTAAGCGCTCTAATCTGTTAAAAGGCGATAAACCTCTCATTGTGTCTACACAACATCGTACCGGAACACAAATCTAAAGAGCCACCGAAGCCTCCCATCAATCCAGACTCAGACAAATTACAATAGAATTTTCGAAATTCGCCCTACCGGGGATCGAAACCGGAGCCTCTACTAGCAAAGCGTGTACTTGCACTACTGCGCCAGCGAGGCTGTCATAATTTATATTAGAGTATTAGAGTTAATTCTACTCGGCTAGATGTGGAATGTGGAAACCCTAACGTGGATGTTGTAAAAATGATTTATCCGCACAAGATGGCTTATCGAGCGTTGTCGAACTTCGGGAAGAGGTAGATCGTGTATAGATAAGATCGATCAGAGATTTTTGATACGTTGTTTGTGTTCGGGGTACCCTATAATTTACATTGTTTGTGAGAAAGTTTTCTGTCGACAAGTGTTGTGGATGATTTATCAACGATAATACCTTATGATCAAACACCTTAAATTCTTTACGTTCATGTAAATCTTTTAGTTCTTAAATCAAACCAATACAAAAATTCCTTATATACACATATATCGTGTTCGTTTGACCATTTATTTTTTAGAATTAGTCTAATTTTAATCATTACTGACTAGAATAACATGAAAATTATACAAAATTAATCTTTTTTCGATTCATCAAGAAATCTATTAACTTATTCTCCAGTTTAACTTGAAGTACAGTATACCTTTTTTTTCGCAATGCAGACGCTCACTAAGAATGGCTTTTCATATATTCCCATGAGATCAGGGTATATACATAAAAATCCATCCTTTACTGCGGTATTTTAAAAACATCAATCGGAATTGAGAATTACGATTTATAGGTTTGTATAAACTACATTCAATAAATTGAAGAAGGACTTGTAATCAAAAGTTACTTTGCTGAGATTTGGCTAGATTATTAATAATTATGAAATTATTATAATCAAATGGAAGTGCTTATTTCATTACATTTGATTATAAAAAAAAATCTTGATTGCATTTTCCAAGTGTTTTGTTCCTTACAGGACTTTGTAGAAGAGAAACAAATTTACTAAAATATGACTCGCTTATGCTAACTATAACATAACATATTAAACTGAAACCAAGACTTTATTTTATCTGATATGTCATAGTTAACATATCACTATCCTTATCTGATAATTTACCCATTATTTGCTAACATGCAAACAAGATAAATATCTACATAGTGGATGCATCTCAAATAACAAAAGATACGTGTTTGGACTCACAACATCTCATCTCAATCTCAGTTCGACTTTTCTAGACTACGTGCTCTAAATATATTTGTGCATTAGTTAGTCTGGCCGTCGGCATGATGGTATCTATTCCGATAGACTAAGCTAAACTTTGAAATGCATACAAGTTCGTCAAAACATATTCGTCTAACATAATTGGCCTAACTCATTGGCCAATGATTACCTAAATTAGTGCTGCAGATTATGCTATTAATTGTATATCATCTTCTTAAGATGCCATATACCGAAGGATGGTAATTTGATCTTTCGATGCAGTCGCACAAATAACGATTTGGCACTTAGATTAAACTACGTCTCTAGATTATTGAAGTATTGAAGCTTTCGAATCTCTATAGTATTTGAAACATCCCCTTTATAACTTGACCCCATATAAAAGGATCGAGAACACTTTAACATTTTTGTGTATGTTTTTGTTTAATTGTTAAGTTAAATGAATCAAACTTCGCGTTAACATCTATATTTATATACACGTATATAAATATCCAAAACTGCCTGATTCATTTTAAATTCATCATACACCTTTTGCGACGCGAACGTTCACTAATGACGGATATCTTCAAATTCCCACTGGATCAGGATATATAATTAAAAGACGAATACTCACTGATTCATCGAGAAATATCCAAACTATTAACCGATTGACTTAAAATTCTTTATAGAGAATCCGTTCGGGACATAATGGCTCACTAACAAGGAGTTTCCTCAAATTCATATATGTAATTGAAATGATATGTAAGTGAAAAACAATCCCTTAATAAATAATTACGAGATCTCCAAGAAAGTATTATCTTCAAATTTGACATATATGTCGGAGAAGCCATAGTTCCCGCCGACATCATCATAAGTGGCTTCCATATTTCAACCTTCAAAGAGTGGGCAATGTTGGTGCATTCAAAAAATTATTTATTATTTATCTCAGATTATAATGTCCAATCACTAAATGTTTCCGCTAAGGATCTCCATATTCCCTCGGAATCGTGAACTACTCTCCTACTCTCCTCCTTTTGAAACCAAAATTCATACTTGAATCATCTATGTATATAACTTGTAGTATAGTTAAAAATACTAACTTGAAAAGAGATATTTCTCTTAATGTACACATGTCGGCACTTTTATTACAATATATAACGTTAAGGCTTTTTTTTTTATCTCGTCAGCATAAAACGCCCAGTCCGTAGATTGTCAATGTTGATTAATGATGTGGACCCACATTTTGTGGCGTTAGCACTGCCTACGGTACGATCCGTCTCCCTCACCATATATCGTTTTTGCTTAAATAAACTTCTGTGTTCATTACGATGGTCTATTTATTACGAAAATAGCTTTTCATTTTCATATTAGAAAATTTCTTTGAAATTCCGATAACGGTCATAAAATACTTGTAAATATATTGTATATTNTGGAGCAGCGTGGTGGGTCTACGCTCTAAAAACCCTCGCTCCTCGGAGTGAGGAGGCCTGTGCCCAGCAGTGGGACGTTAAAGGGCTGCTACTTACTTTTACTTTTACTATTCTCTATTAATTTTACAATTAATATTTGTAATAAAATCTAGTTTAGGATGACATTAATATTGTTATCATTGTGAGATTGCTTTATTTATTTCTTAACAAACAGAAAAATGTTATATAAAATCTTAAAAGAGACGTTAAACAGTTATAAGCAAAAAGTGTAAAAAGGCGGCTTATTGCTTGAAGGGATCTTCAAGATAACCATCGGATATTGAAATATAACGATAATGTAGGCTAAATTCCAAATTAAAAAAAAACGTAAGGAAGTAGCAGCCCTTTAACGTCCCACTGCTGGGCACAGGCCTCCTCACTCCGAGGAGCGAGGGTTTTTAGAGCATAGACTCACCACGCTGCTCCACTGCCGATTGGCAGGCATAGTACACAAGTGCAATCTCTATTCCTTCACTCTCATAGTCCGATGTGACGGCAATCCGACGAGACCGGAGAGAAATTAGGCGCAGGACCGACGGCTTAACGTGCTCTCCGAGGTAAGGTGGTGGATCACACCGCCAACTTCCCAATTTCGGGCAAATAATGAGAAAATCTTAATAGAAAACTCAATATCGATTTTTGAATTAGCCCGACCCGGCACTCGAACCGACGACCTCATGTTTGTGGCGGAACATGCTAACCACTAGACCAATGAGGCAGTTCCAAATTACAAATAACTTATAGGTAATTTTCTAAATTATTTAATTTTGTATTTCTTGTTTTTTATTTTAATTATAACGAAATAAGAATACATTGCAGTCTAAAATACAAATGAGAGTCCCATATTTAAAAGTAGCTTACCCGTGATTAATTTCCACGGAGGACGAAATTTTGTTTACCCTAAACAAAATGGTAATCAAAACAATGAAAAAAGAGCATTAGGAAATGCAAGGATAGCACAAATATGCATTATCATTGCAAATTTGAAGCTTACGGTCTAGTATAGCGTTTCGCTGCGGGCGGCCGACGTATTTTTTACGATCAAAACCAACACGGACGGCCACAAACAGAAATTCACCCCCGCTGTTACCGACTAATTCCGACCCCTACGTACCACGCAAAATATTTTTTACCGACTAGCCTTTCACAAAACCGGTCCCCGTTAATGACGGTTCTGTTGGCTGTTTATATTTCGCTGAAACACTGTAAGTTGCAGATTTTAAATGAACTATGTAATAATTATTTTAAGTTATAGAGTCGAACCTGGATAAGGGAGCGTTCAAGGCTCTAACTAATTATTTTAAACTTTCGTGGTTTACTGTTTTACCGGGTACATACCACGATAGCGTTTTTATAATTTTGTCGACATTTCGATCAATTGAGGCGAAACAGTTTTCAATGTGTTCAAGGGACTTTTTATAATTACGATTGACAAACGAGCTGGAGGGTCACCTGGAACACCAGGGGAACTACCGTTGCGTTGGCGCTCCAGAAGGTGGGAGTTTAGTTGCCTCTTACACAATTGCATGATGAAATCTTGGGGGAGCATCGCTGATGGAAGAAAAAAGGGTGGAAGAAACCGAGGCGTTGATGAGTATCCTCCAACCAGAGTATAACCCTAGCGTCACATCTTGTACGATTACTCCAGCAATACCCAGCCAGATTTTAATTTAAAAAAGATTTATTTCAATGAAATTTGTTTCACT
Source organism: Elymnias hypermnestra (assembly GCA_015832385.1). Classification (NCBI taxonomy): domain Eukaryota; kingdom Metazoa; phylum Arthropoda; class Insecta; order Lepidoptera; family Nymphalidae; genus Elymnias; species Elymnias hypermnestra. The sequence continues at coordinate 492,972 of JACTOM010000060.1, read as the reverse complement.
ACAAATATGTAATCTTACTATATTTTCACAGCATCACACTTTGCTTCATAAATATGGTTTGGAATTACACAATAGAATTCGTTAGTTAATATTTTTTATATATGACATACGAAATTATAAAACAAGCCTGGAAACTATAAAACATAAGATTTACGCCGACTAGTTTAAAAGCCTCTGGGTCCTCATGATGACCTTGTTACGGGAATAAATAATTATGAATAAAATAAAAAATAGTGAGTAGCAGCCCATTAACGTCCCACTGCCGAGCACAGACCACCTCACTCATAGGAGAAAAGGTTGTTAGAGCATAGTCCCACCACGCTGTTCCATTGCAGGTTGGCAGGCTTAAGTCTACTCTCTATTCCTTCATTCTCATAGTCCGATGTGACGGGAATCCGACACGATTAGAGAGAGATCAGGCGCAGGACCGACAGCTTATCGTGCTTTCCGAGGCACGGGGGTGGTTCATACCGTCAACTTCCCAACTTCGGGCAAATATTGAGAAAATCTTAATAGAAAACTCAATAAACTCAAACCAATGAACGCCATTAAAGAAATTTTATTTTAAATGCAGGATGGATAGTTATTTTAATTGCATGTACTCGTACATACATATGATTTACTTGTCACTTGCCAACTGCCCAACTCGTTTATTGTTCTCGGCCGCACAGTTAAATGTTTTCAATCAGTTTCGTTAAGCGCATTTAAATCAGTCCGATGATATTGCATGTTTACGGTGCCGTAAATCTGTTTATATGGAAGATTTATCGTTATAGAGGTCCGCTCACAGATTGTGTTCGACACAATTTGCCCTTTGTCTGATCGGTTTTATTATTGCTGTTGTTTTTCGGGAATGAAGCAACATGGACGTATTGGCGGTTGGGACGTTAAAGGCTATAAAGCCACAGGCACACTGCCTTTCTGTATTATAATCATACCAAACTAAATTTAAATACTACATCCATCAACACTGTGTATAATATACGCTGTTTTGCACGTTAAGTATAGTATATTATGCCTACATATTCTACTAAAAGGTTATATTAATGTGTAGGAGATGCTAAAGAATATAATTAAGTTTTATAAAGATTTATAACTGTCCATCTTAATAGGCTTCCATTTATGTTATTATACGTGACCACTTCTTAAAATGAAAATATAATAATAGAATGGGAATAGTGAACTATCCTTTAAAGATAGAGATATGATATCTGGGACTCTTTTATAGATCTATAAGAGAGGAATATCCCAGCATATATTGTTCCGTATTACCTCTTAGAAATTAGACTGTTTTAAGTGAAAGCTCCTAAATGTCTACATTTATAGATGACACTTTTGCTAACTAAAACTTAAAATAAGAAAACGATCCTAGTCAATAACAAGACAATAATAGGCTGTTACTTTAATGGTAGGAAAACACTTATACTAAGTAGGTAACAATCTTTTGATTTCACGTAATTAGATGTGGTTATTTTTGCTCAACGCTATGTATAACTCGCGTCTTTTACCGAGTTATTATCGAACATAAATCCATAATGATTGAGCGTCGTGCCGCGGATAAATGCCTATTACGAGCGATTGGTGTAAATGAGGTGCGTCAAAGCGAATTAGACCTTGTTCTTAGTAGCGTTGGCAGAAATAGAGAAGACTTTAGATCTCGTGGGGTGAATTTTTAAATCCAAAATCAGTAATCATTATTATTTATACAAGTAGGCTAATGACGACGAACATATCACTGAGGATTCAAAAGGGAGTATTGCACTTCTACTCTTTTGAATCGTCGTTAGTATGTCAATTGGTAACTAATTTACCAGCGGTTCTAAGAGTTGTTTGTACCGAGAAAAAAGTTTCCTGAGGCTCAGTAGGTACTTTTTTAAATTGTGGTATAGAAGAGGATATAGTGTCTAAAATTGAGAAAGGTTTGTTAAGATGGTTTGGGCACGTAGAGAGAATGAATGAAATTAGACTGATAAAAAGAATTTATGAGTCAAGAGGGAATGGGAATGTTGGAAGAGGAAGACCAAGGCGAACGTTCCTGAATCTAATCCAGGACATTTTAAATAAGGGCCAGATTAAGACTACTCTAAACAGACGAACTTGTAGGAAAGGTTTAATGAGAATGAAAGAAGCGAAGGAGATATGCAAGGATAGTGGCAAGTGGATGGACGTGGTCTCTGCGTACCCCTATGGAAATGAAGTGTGATGCTATGAATGTAGTAGGTATTATTTTTCATTTATTTCTTTATAAGTTTATATTGTGTGACATTGATTATTTGATGTGCAACATTATGTTATAAAAGGTTAATGTCATGCATCCTGTCAATTTCCCAAAGATAGGGACGGATGTTCAGAAGGGATAGGGTTTGGAGATCCACCTCCTTGCTTCAATGGAGTTTGGCAAATGACACAAATCTCCCAGTTCTTCATAGGATTAGGTTTCCTCAAGCCGTTTTCCCTCACCGAAGAGCACAATGATCTATTGTTAACAACCGTTAGACAAAATTTTAATTTAGATTAAGAAAACTATACAATCTCGCGATTTTTATAAAAATCGATGAGCAGGCATCATGGATTTGTGGTTAACGCCCACGCATCAGCTAGTATAGCTATGACTAAGTCTACCTTTGCTTATATATAAAACTAAGTTTTTTAAACCTTTAGGATAAGAAGTAGATAATATAAAATCACTTAACTGCTAGTGACATCATCTTCAAAATCAGTCTGCCCTTTATCTTTTCCATTGTGCATTTTGGGCCAAAAATTAACCTATGTTTCTTGATGATAAGCAAGCTTTTTATTGACTATAGATTTTTTTGCATCAGCTATCAGCGATGTCCTAAGCTGAAACTAGCATTCTTTTCTACATCATTTCATCAGTGTTTATTTTATTTACAAATTCAATGGTTATTGATTCTGGTGGAGCGCCTACAAATACTGTAATTTTAAGTAGAGTGTATGTTTTGATATATATATATATATATAACAAGTTGAATAGAGGCTACAGTCAACAACCGCGTTTTAATGTTTACTTAGTTGTGTTGCCATTCCCCTTCCGTTAAGTTTATTTTCATAACATTGTGGCTAGTCCACCTGGAAGTAAGTGTAATTGATTGACATGTGAGTACGTCAATTGATATTCTTATATATTATAGCATTCTTAAATAATTATGTATTTGAGTATATGTACGTTTATTTATTAATTACTTTATTGGGCTCTTTTATAACATAACTTGTCTGAAGAGATCACTTTTGGTGATTAGCAGTTGTTTAAATCTAAAAATTATTTCTGTTATAGACTTTGTAATTTATGTCCAGCTGGAAACATCAGAAAGGCAATAATACGAAGGTGGTTTTAGATCACTCACTCCTCACTTACACTTTTAAACCTATTTGCGATTGACTCGACTTAGCAATGTGACTGACTCCTTTCGTAATGTTGTCCATCACTAAGCATATTCCCTCGCAATCGGAACCTACGCGGATGTCGGGTTCCCCGCTATCTACTGCGATTAGTTAAATAAAGAAATATTTCGTTTAAACAAAAATATTACGACTTGTCTTCTTCATCAAACTTTCTGTATGCTATTCTGTATTCTGTATTTTTTTTCTATTATGCAGAAACAATAATACATATATACAAAAACATGTATTTCATTTATATGTAAAGAAAAATTCTAATCTAAAATTTTTCATGTATATTACTTTTGTGAATACATTCTAAGCAATTTTTGTTTCGTTTCAGGTAATAAACGCTTTTCTCAACCAACGAGGTCATGTTCCTGAGTAAGATATATTAATTATCAATGTATCTGTTATATAATATTAATTGTGTATAAATTATTATTATTGTTGATAAAGTTTTGTTCTTCATGTTATGATGAAGTGAAACTTCTTTTGCAAACTATTTTTTAAGCCTTGTTTATGTTTATACAAATCTAAAACTTTAGATATACGAGACTTAGAGGGAGGGAAAAAGAAAATATGATAGGAATTTAATGAATTTAATTATCATTAAAATATTAAAAGTGACGTAAATTCATACAAATAATTTATTGAAATCTCAAATGACGAATTGTTAATAAAAATGCCACTTTTTTTTGTCAATATGAGATATTATTAATTAAATTGTGTTTTTTAAGCTAAAATTTAGAAAAGAGAATTTATGAAGTATTTATGTTTTATGAAAATTAGTACCTTCATTAAATTATTAAATGACGATTGGCAAATTAAAACGCCACATGTTATTTGTAAATATTGAAACTACCTAACCTTTAAACAAATTAGTATAAATCACGCGTTTCATCCGTAAAATTTTGCCTCAATCTGCCTCATTGGTCTAGTGGTTAGCATGTTCCACTACAGACATGAGGTCCTGGGTTCGAGTCCCTGGTGGGGCCAATTTAAAAATCAATATTGAGCTTTCTATTAAGATTATCTCAATATTTGCCAGAAGCTGGGAAGTTAGCGGTGTGCTCCACCCCCGTGCCTCGGAGAGCACGTTAAGCCGTCGGTCCTGCGCCTGATCTCTCTCCGGTAGTGTCGGATTCCCGTCACATCAGACTATGAGAGTGAAGGAATAGAGAGTGCACTTGTGTACTATGCCTGCCAATCCGCAGTGGAGCAGCGTGGTGGGTCTATGCTCTAAAAACCCTCACTCCTCGGAGTGAGGAGGCCTGTGCCCAGTTGTGGGACGTTAATGGGCTGCTACTTTCTATCCGTAAAATTTTACCCTCATGGGCCTAAAGAAGTTTCACTTCAGTAATGAATAAAAATATAAAAGTATCCTGGGCCTACGCTTTTTAAAATCTTTCTCTTGTGAATGCTCAGGCCTGTGCCCAGCAATAAGGCTTTAATAAGCTGCTTCTTGCCTTGCCTTGCCTACATTAAATATATAATTTACTTAAGGATAACTGTATAGGAAGGCGTTCTAGGATGTAACTCAATAAACTTAAATCTTTTATTTAATAGAAAGTTAATTGAGAGCAGCGGGATGGACATAGGCTTCTACTTATATTTTTGTAGGGAAAAGAGATGTCTGTTTCGAGTTTAGAAGTATAGAATATATTATTAACCACTGGTGGCCATTTAGTTAACCGTGTGCATGGAATAGGTAATAGTGAGACTGTTATGGTAATGTAGTCTATTAGGGAAAGGTAACACCGTGACTTCAATATTAAAGAGGTGCCAGCTTTTGGGGTAATTTGGCATAGTTGATAGCTTTATAGGAGCTTACGTTAACAGTTTAATATTTACTTAAGAAAAAGTTATTCTAAATGATTTCATTTGGGTTGCTTTTTTTTAAATTGTATGTAGATATACAGTCTACAGAATATACTTTAATGTTAATTCTAAATTTCATGTTGGTTACATTCATAAACCATAAACACTTGTAAAACACACAGAAACATACAAAGTTTACTTGTATATGTATTTTTCTACAATAAGTACACAGTACATACTATACATATATGTATTTTGTAACATACTGTCAATAATTCAATAATTTAATTAATTTCGCAATGAATTGTACTACTTTTTTACATTACTTGTTTATACATTACAAAAAGGTTTATTTTATTTCTTTATATAGATAAAACTAAAGTATTTTTATTTATATGAGGGTAATTAAAAAAAAAATGTTCTATTACAAACTGACTTAAAAGTTCTCTCTCGATGTAAAAATAAATCATTTACAAATTGAACCCTTTATATTAATAGAACCCGTATCACACTTTTCTATTTATAGTCAGAATTTTTGTTTTTTCCTCTTGATATTTATATGAAATTTTTGGTTTAAAACTATTCCAGCCGTTTTTAAAGTTTTACAGCAGATCTAATTGGAAGAAAGATAATATTGCGCACTGTATTACTTTGACGTAATTTCTTTCACTCAATTATTATATTAAATTAACCTATGTGCAAGGGCGGGATTATTGCTTTACAATAAACAATAATAATAGGAATACCATGTACATAAATATATAAATATTAGTGGAAAGCGAGTTACATTATTATGCTGACAAGTAAAATACTATTAATCGTCTTATTAACGAAAAAATGCCAGAAACTTTGTCCTTTTAAATTTGATGACTGAAATTCACATCACATTAATATTACAAAAACACCAACTTTGTAATATTAATGTGATGTGAATTTCAGTCATCAAATTTAAAAGGACAAAGTTTCTGGCATTTTTTCGTTTACATTAACCAACAACTTTTATTCTCTACGCTATTTAAATATACACAACTTGCACTGTACTAATAATTGCTTCACTATTTGAACACACCACAAGGCAGCTCGAAAGACTACCTTCACAAAATTGTTCCATTCGTTAAACTTACCTCATATTGCAAATCATTTCGTAATATTGTACAATTTTTTTGGTAATTTTTAAGTGTTGCCACTATATGACTCATTAACTCCCCTGCATTTCAGAGCAATCAGTGTTGTCACCCAACTACCCATACTCTAACATTGATTTACTTATTTTTGTGTTTATTTGGCTCATAATTCAAACGCTTCCGCTTCCACTAAAGCCGACCAGTAAATACTAGTATATAATACGTGTGAATTATATCCTGATATAATAGTCATCGCTGTACTGTGTGTACACAGATGCAAGACCTTCAGTCCAGATGTGTTTTGCTTTTACTATCGGCATTAAATACATACGTCCCGCCATCAGCAAAACCAAATGTGTTTTATACATATATTATATTTGTAAAGACTGACTAGCCGAAGATTTTGCCTGTGTAGATTAATATTTACCACAGTGCGTCATCTGCATATACGGGGTGTGGGTAAATTGGAGTTAACTGCTCCAGCGGCACTTACGCTTACAAATCTTGTCGGACTAGTGATACATACTTGTTTTCTTGTAGGACAATGTTTAATTTGGGCAGAGAAAAGACTAACCTATTATCTCCTGGCGGGCGACCCCCCTTGGGAGCAGTGGGCGGAAGCGGTCCTTGCAGTCGCCTATCAGTTCAGGGTAGCTACAAGGGCTTCCACAGGTGCTGACTCCTACGATGAGCAGATTCGGAGGATCAGGGCTCGCGCCGACAGAGCTGTGATCGAAAAATGGAGGGAAAATCTTGAGTCTCCAACTGCGGGTATAGTCACGGTGGAGGCGATCCGACCTCACCTGGATAATTGGCTCATCAGGGGGCACGGATCTCTTTCCTACCGTCTGGTGCAGGTGCTTGCCGGTCATGGTTGCTTCGGCAAGTACATGCACCATGTCGTTGGCCGTGAGGAAACGCCCGCCTGTCATGAGTGTGGTGCTCCTGTAGATACGGCGCACCATACCCTGGCGGCATATTTGTCGCTGGTTAGAGGAGATCTTTCACTGGAGAGCATAATTGGGGTAATGCTCGCCAGTGAAGTTGGATGGAAGGCGGTTGCCTTCTTTTGCGAGACCGTCATCTCACTGGAGGAGGCAAATGAGAGGCTAAGGGAGCAAGAGGCTGGAGCTTTCCCTCGCCGTCGGAGGAGGCTTGGTGGCAGAAGTCGCATTAGCCTTTCATCGGGGTGCGTAAAGGCATTTCCCAGTGCAAAATAAAAAAATAGTAACCTTATTATGTAATATTTGTGTCCTACAGTTAGTTATGAAAAAAATGGTCTTGTGATTGTAACAATTTCTGAGCGTAGAACCCGGATAACCCACCACGCGATTTGTAGGACAATATGACTGTTAAATTGTATAAATATTAACTAATTATTAAAATAAAAATCATCTGGTTACTAATCATTTTCGATAACCTCATTATCGATACAAGTTGGATGAGGGGGACTGTTCGATCAAACCATACATTTTGTAGGACAAATATTCTTTCAAATAATTTAGATAATTATCTTCGGATATAACAAAGTATACCCCGTTGGTAATAATTTTTTGACAATCACCAAATCTATCTATTTTATTCCTGCTCCCTCTGTTATCTACCAATATCGAGGGTTTTCGAAGTCGGGAAGTTGTTGGCTTGGTTGTCTCATGTAAATGAAGGTACTCACTAGATTTTCGACTGATATACAATGTATACAAAGATATTAATGTAAACCATCCTTTCATTACCTTGATAGACCAAAAACTATCTTTGTTTGTTATTGAATCATTTAATTTTTACAATATCTAAAGTTACCAACGGACACACTACTGACATTCTAAAGTGCATTTTGACCCTATTTGAATAAAGATTGATAAGAAGACATATATTGATTTACAATATATCGCCCTGTATGAAAACTTTAATCTTACATTATATACCCTTTCTAAACTGATATTATAAAGAGGAAACTTTAATGTATATGTTTGTATGTATGTTTGTAATGTTTTTATACAAAAATTACTGGACCGATTTCAAAAATTTTTCAACAATAGAAAGCTGCATTTTCTCTGAACGGCATATGCTATATTAGTTTCTTAAAAATATTGGCACCCCTACTAAAAATGCAATTAATACAACCCGAGGTGTGAAAAATTTGGTCACAAATAATCTGTCACCGCGTGCGCTGCGGAAACTATTGAGGATAGAACAAAAAAAATGTTTTCCAATATTATAGAATGTATTAATATTTACAAAAAAAGTCCGCGATACCATACGAGTATGTCCAACTACTGTAGTTTGCCACTAAAACTAATTTATTACATTTTAAAAGTTAATAAAATTGCCGACAATAATCAAATCATATTATTCATACCTTTGTATTAATCCTTATTACAATATAATACAGTTTCAATACCTGTAAAATACTTTTTAAATTATTAAAAGTCGGACATTCCATTCAAAAGATATAACGAATTTTAAAATGTCAATCTAAAGATTATAATGTAGTAGTATAGCGATGGCCATAACAGTATACAATTTTTTTTTAAATTTCATCATATACATATATAGAGAGTAAAGACTGTATATATTCTAAAATGACTGATTTTATTCGTTAGCACAGTTCTTTTGGAATATTCAGTACACATATTTGTATATGAGATGAATCTATGATGAATGGCAATATTTTGATAAATGGGGAACAAGTGAAAGAGGTGAAAGAATTTGTATACTTGGGATCTAAATTTACAAAAGATNAATCTCTTTGTTTGGCGGTACGTTTTTGCTGGTAGGGTGGTAACTAGCCACGGCCGAAGCCTCCCACCAGTCCAGACTCAGACAAATTAGAAAATACAATTTCCTAAATTCGTCCTACCGGGGATCGAACCCGGGACCTCCGCTAGCAAAGCGAATACTCGCACCACTGCGCCAGCGAGGCCGTCAAAACGTTGTGGTATGCTTAGATGGTTTGGGCACGCAGAGAGTTAGAGTGAATGCGAAAGTTGGAAGGGGAAGACCAAGGCGAACGTTCCTGGACCAAATCCAGGACATTTTAAATAATGGTCAGGTCAAGAGTACTCTAAACCGACGAACTTGTATGAAAGGTTTAATGAGAATGAAAGAGGCGAAGGAGATATGCAAGGATTGTGACAAGAGGAAGGACGTGGTCTCTGCTTACCCCTATGGGAATGATGTGTGATGCTATTTTCGTATGTATGTATTTGTATATCTGTCCTAAAGAAACTAAAACTTTTATGGTAACAAGATTAAAACCTCTATCTATGTATGTAAAAAATTGTATATCTCTATGCTATAAAAATTATTAATATTATTTTATGATGCATTAATTGAGGTATGAAGGCTTAATAGATAGACAAAGTTACATCCGTAGTTATAATACGAGTATCAATATAGACATGTCATTAGAATATTTTAACACTTTAGACGTGTAATCAAAACAGTCATAGCTGATAAAATAACAAAGCGACCTTCGCTAAAACTCGTCTCGCATATGAAACAATGTTTACCCGTGGTCAATTAAACATTGACCGCTGCTGTAATTCTGATGGACTTTCGCTAATATTAGACTCCTAAAACCACTATCGCTTTTAGAAATATGTATTGAAAGTTGTTGGTTGAGCACAGTATTTCTTTTCGATCGTTTTAGTGTCTGAATAAAGTTCCTGCTTAAATATTAGCATACATATTGCAATAATTATTATTTTGTTTGTGGATTGCTATTAAATTACTATATTTGTTTATTATGCTGAGGTCTTTGTAATTATATCAGTAAAACGTTTACATGTGCATTTGCATTTGCATAATTTAAGCAACTTTTATTTAAGCGTCGTTTTCACAACGACTGTGATTGCTGGACTTATTATTTTAGAGTGGGGAGTTTTTTTACAAGTGAGTATAAGAAAGATAGCACAGGGGAATGACGGAACATTCAACAACAACGTTAGTATTGTATTTTAAGTCATTCAAAGTATGTAATGAAGAATCGGAGAATATTATTACTTAACCTGCAAATTAGTGAGTGACTCTAAAAAAAGTATTACTTAACTAGTCTAAAGATTGGTAATTGCAGCCGTCTTCAACCGTGACAAGTTGTCAATAATAAACTCAAAAGCTTCTTAATTTAGGACTATTTGTATACAAAGGTTCGAATATATATTTATCTTTGATTTGTTATATTTCACAGTTAACATAATGTGGGTAGAAAATTTTATATCGTCTATATAGCGCTGCTTGAATAACTACACTATTTTAGTTAGTTATACAGACCATACTGAATTCTGTAAATCCAGAATAGTCTATATTTTTTTGTTAGACAGACCCACATTGTAATTGGTAAAAACCTCGCTGTGGCTCGACGAAATATCATTGGTCGATTTAAAAGTATCATTTGATTTTCAATCTGCTCTTCTGTAACATTAGCTTTTTATGAATTATGACACAATTTCTACGGCCTCGCTGGCGCAGTGGTGAGAGTACTCAGTTTGACAGCTCTTACTAGCAGAAGCGAAAACGCGAATTTAGAAAATTGATTTATTTGTATCTCTCTGATGTCTGGCCTTCTGGAAGGCTTCGGCCGCGGCTAGTAACGTGCAAAGACGTACTGCCAAACAAATAGATGTGTTCCGGTACCATACTGTGTAGAAACCATAAGAGGTGTTTCGCCTCGTACCAGATTAGCGCGCTTCGATCTTAGACTCTATCATCACTTACCATCAGGTGTGATCACAGTCAAGCGCTAACCTTTCGGAAATATTAACAAACAAATGAAAATCCATTACCTTTCTCTATCCTCTTCAAATATTTGTACGTATTAAAAATAAGTAAGTAGCAGTCCCTTAACCTCCAACGATTCGGCACACACCTATTCACTCATAGAAAACAGGGTTTATAGAGCACCGACCCACCACTTTGCTCCACTGCGGGTTGGCAAGCAAACAGTTGTACTATTTTACTAAATATTTATTGTTTCTTTTTTATGTATGTAGATATGTATCTAATCGACACATTTGATGCAAATTCCTTGTTCTTAGGGTTGTCTGGGAGAATTCGCTTATTACCGAAAAGACCGCCTTTATTTGAGTTTGCTTTTTTATTATTTGCGCCTCTCTTACACTTTTGTCAGTTTTTATGTGGTGTACAATAAGGAATATATTAATACTCGTATGTATGTGTTTAAAACTATATACTTGAATAAAATAGTGTAGGTTTATTCATTGATATTTATTCATATTTGGACACCACTTACCCTTTTTTCTTAATAAAATCTCCCTAACCCCAAGGTTGCCTAGCAGCAATCGCTAATTTGAGATAAGGCCGCCTTTTTGTAACCTTTACTTAAATTTATGTACTGTATATATTTGGTGTGTACGTCTGTGGTGTAAAATAAAGTGTATTCTCTCTATTTTACCAAAGCAGCGTTACATCTTAAGTTTTAGCAATAAATAAGATGTTTTTTCTATTACCACGCACTTTAATAAAATTAATCAACATACCCAAATTTTATTATCAAATTTTTATGTAGCGACGGTTGTTTGTTATATCAAACAATTAAATGTTTCGACTTTACCGTCTGAAGGTCGACGGAAATTTAAGTTGAATGGCTCAGATAACGAAAACACGTTCTCGTTTTAATTCGTTTCGATATGTTAATTAACAAAACGAAACTGATATGAATTAAAGTTTGATTCACCGCAATAAATAACGTTGATAACTCATTCTTTTAAGAGGTGACTGGTATAATTCATTGAACCGGTCGTTAGCATGTTATACGAGGTTAGAATTAACCTACAACGCAGGAGTTACAGCAGCCGGTTCTAATTCTGCCTGCACATTAACAGAGAAGTAGTTTAATTGGAAATCCTTTGAAACTAGTGTTTCTTATTTTAAAAAATGCTATATAAAAATAGTAGTATCATATTTGATTTAAATATGTTCTAGTTTTGCCCAGATTTTAGGCCTCGAAATTTTTAGTCGCTACCTTCAATTACGATCTACAGATATTTTAAGTGTTTCTTAAATTGGTAGAAAACATATTACAGCTGAGGCTTCCCACTACTCTAAAAATAGGCAACAAAATATTTCTTAGATTGTTAAAGAGAAATTTCTTTAGGCACATGAGGGAAAAATTTTTTTGAAAGTTAGGTAGTTTTAATATTTACAAATAACATGTGACATTTTGATTTACCACTCGTCATCTAGTACTTTAATATTTACAAAAAATATATTTCATAAGTTAGTTTCATTAGGTAGTTCAGTAGGTAGTTTCATTCACAAGTTTCTAATATATATAAAAACACGTGGTATTTTTATTTACAATTCTTCATTTGAGATTTCAATCAATTATTGGTATTAATTTTCGACACTTTTGATATTATATTCCTGACATATCTTCCTTTTTCACTCCCTCTAAGTTTTAGATTTGTAGAAATATAAACAAGACTTAGTTTACCAAAGAAGTTTCTCTTCTGACATGTGTACTTTGTACGCACGCACTTTTATTTTTCTTGTTGGGAATCAGCCCCATGAGAATTTATTTCTTATCAGACCTTCTCAGTTCCTGTCATAATATATAAACTAACTACTAAGGTATAAAACTCGCTACACCCGATACCACCTACTAATATAGACCTAGACAAAACACAAATTACAATTTCGAAAGTATGCCCTCTCAGGAATCGACGCCAGGACTTCTTATAGCTAGTATTTCCATTACAAGATAGGAGTTTTCTAGTATTCTTTAAAACACATCAAATTAAATATGCAAATTATACACGATCAAAGCTTATGTTATGTAAGTGTTGGGGTAGATTATAGAACCTATCTAAAACTGTCATTAAAATTTGACTGTTAATCTGTTTGCGTGCACAGCACAGCAGCAGCAGCAGCAAGAGTGAGTGTGTGCGTCTTGGGTTTATAGACCATAACTCACAGCGATAGAATGCAAACGAAGTTACCTTTGTAATGGTTTTTGGGTGATTGTTTCAGTTATTGTCAAATGTTAGCGACTGTTAATTGTATATTTGACTAGATGATCCGAGTAACTCCATCTGTGTCACATTAGAGAAAGAATAAATGTGATTCTCATAAAAACAATATGTGTCTACCTTATAATTATCTGTGGACTGCTATCGTGGACATGTTTTAACATCTTAATTTTACATTTATTATTGAACGTATATGATTTTGTGAACACGTTGAGAATTTGTTCAATTGTATTTCTATAATTTGTTTATTTTGTTTTTGTTAGATTAATTTATTGCTACATTATTTTTTTATAACAATTTTCCAATAGATTTATTTTAACGTTAATTTTCAATGTTATTATAATTTTATGATTTGTTTATCATGCCCACAATTTATATAAACTTTTTTAATATTAATTGTTTAATTTTTTAAATTTAGCTCACAGGAATGATGTTTGCAATTATAATTAGTGATGCACTTTTATGATCATTGTACTCTTTGCAATTTTATATTGTATGTATATACTTGTTGTTGCACCAATAATGTACATTTTCATTTAAATGATTAAATAGTGTACCTTTTACGTCATATTCGTTATATGTATAACCAAAGTTTTCCTAAAGTTGTTGTGATATAGAAGGTCTTCTAATAAAACTGCTTCTTCATCTATGGAGATTTGTAAAACTCAAGATTGTATATGCTATTTTTTAAATTATGGATGTTTTGATGTTTAACCGAAGTCTAGACCGGAGGGAGGCTTCGTTTATAAATACTTACTTCCTTTTGTTAATTTGGTTGGTAGTCTACTACTTTCTACAATATAATTTCAAATACTAGATGTTTCCCACTGTGTGTGATCCCATTAAAACTTAGGTAGATTTATTTATGTGTTATAAATATGTACATACACATGCATACATTTTATTGTTTTGGTAGCTTGTTTGACTTCTAACAATATAATGATCACATCATTTAATAAAAGCGTACCGAAATTAAAGTGCCAAAGGCTCATTGGAGGAATAATATAATTTCATGGATATTTTGGTTCAGAGAATAAAGAAAAAACTTGTTAAGACAAAAAGCGAAGTAATTAGTCTCATAACTGGAAGCACTTTGTTTCGATGGTTTGTCTTTTTGCCATTCTCATACTGGCGGCGCTTTCCTTTGAAACATTTTAATTGCTATTTGCACAAATAAAAATCAAAGTTTCTGCAGCGATATTGACAAGATTCCAGGAGAAGACGAGTAATATTAAGAAAAAAATCAAGCAATTAGCTACGCCATCTAACACGAACAACTTTTACTTATTACATAGAAACAAACTATAACTTTAATGAAAACTGTAACATCAAAGGGTCTCACCTAAAGATGCATTCCAACTTGAATTTATGATTTAAAATATTTACACGATTGAAAATTTCAATATGATATTCATATGAAACAATAGAATGTAAAGGAATTCTTACTTGAAGGCTTGAAAAATAGACTTACAAGTTACAGAATAAGGTTTTCTCAAGTAAATTTTTGTCATGGAGTTATTGTAATCGTACCCGAGTCCTCTGTTAGTTCTCCCATCACTTGTTTGGGCCGGAAAACCATTTCAATATGGTATTATCCGCGGTTAAAATGAAACCATATTAATTGAGTGATAAAATATTTTAATATAAACGGCTAAATTAACAGCGTTTGCGTTCTGTCATCCTATGAGGCAACCACATCTTTAGTTTATTGTTAGACATATTTCTAAACAAATGAATGCAATTAATTTAATTGTCATTAAATTATTGAAAGTGTAGTAAATTAACACAAATAATTTATTGAAAACTCAAATGACGAATTGTAAATAATTATTTTATGAACAATTGTATAAAAAATTATTAAATGACGAGTGGCAAATTAAAATTCCGAATTAGCATAGAAACAATATAACAATAGAAACAAACAAAATAGTTTTCCTATTGGATATAGGTTTTCTTTCTCAAACGATTAAAGTAACTATTAATCATGACATATTACTATTAGATGGGGCAACACATGAGAGTTTGATATGATTTTCGTTTTGCTCATGTTCATTTTGAGGCCCAACCAGTAATAGTTGAAGTCTGTACTATAGAAATAGTAGATGAGTATATCTTCCTAGGGCACTCAGTGCAGTTGGGCAGATTAAATTTCGAGAAAGAGGTTAACCAACTCGGTTAGGAATCCAACTCGGATGGGCAGCGTACGGAAAATTATGTCAAATCTTTTCGTCGAACATTACTCAGTGTCTAAAAACAAAATTATATAAACAGTGCGTGTTGCCAGTGATGACTTACGGTTGTGAAATATGGCCAATGACTATGCACCTTACTAGAAAGCTCAGGATCACACAGCGGGCGATGGAACGAGCTATGCTCGGAGTATCTCTTCGGGATCAAATCTGAAACGAAGAGATTCGCAGAAGAACAAGAGTTACCGACATAGCTCGAAGGGTCGCGGAGCTGAATTGGCGATGGGCAGGGCCATAGCTAGGCGAACCGATAGACGTTCCCAACTTACTAGAGTGGCGACCACGTCCCGGTAAGCGCAGCGTTGGTAGACCCCCACCAGATGGAGAGGTGACCTGAAAAGGGTCGCCGGAAGCCGATTGTTACAAACCGCACAAGACCGTGTATTATGCTACCGCAGCCCCTACCCATCGAGTAGTAGAGCATCTTAATAAAATATTGGTCCAAATCCCGGATACTGATGTGTTCGGACAAACGATTACATCATTTATAAAAAATGTTTCAGTATATTTTAATAAATAATTTTTATCATTTATATATAATATGTAATTATAAAAAACCTAACTTGTATACGATTTGGCGAGAGCTGTTAGAGTACTATGTATTGTTTGATAAATAAATAAATAAATAAATATGTAAATCCTTGCAGGAGACCTATGTCCAACATTAGACCTCCATCGGTTGAGATGATGATGATTACTGTTGGACAGGTCATATAAAGCTCAAAGAAAAGCAAATTACTTTTATACGATTTTGTTGCTTTTATTGTACTACAACTTTGCGGGCCTTAAGCAAGGACAACGAAATTAACAAAAACTTATGTAAAATGCATCTATTGTCTTATTCAATTTTCTTTAAAAAATAAACTATAGGACAAATAAAATTTTGTGGAGAGAATTGTTTATGTTACAACATTGTAATTTACAAATATAAAAGCTTACTTAACTCTTAACAAAATCTGCAAAACTATAACTTGAATTTTAACCAAGTGACTTCTTTCACAATAACTTAAGTTGGGATTTTCTCATATCCCATGGTACCGTGATCTACGCGGAATACACGACGGGAAACGCCAAGTTAGTAACAAAAATTATTCTGCAAAACGTGTTGTCACTCTAGTTTAGTAACCTAATCGTGGAAGGACGCCCAATTAGTTGGCGCGGGAAGCTTCGTATCAAGTTTCGGAGTTTTTG
The DNA here is from genome assembly GCA_015832385.1 of Elymnias hypermnestra. NCBI lineage: Eukaryota > Metazoa > Arthropoda > Insecta > Lepidoptera > Nymphalidae > Elymnias > Elymnias hypermnestra. Next base: position 476,199 of record JACTOM010000060.1, on the reverse strand, counting down.
TATCGAAGCAACGCAACTCTAACGCGATGTAACAAACATTTCCGACACAATGGCTTTCCGCCGAATTTATCTTTTTATATAACATTTGAGCCGCTTCTGTTTCCTGCGTCGTAAATTCCGTGAAAAGTACGATTAGAGACTTTATTTTGTCATCCATATACCATACACATCATATAGATAGGCTTAAGTAATCGAATGACTGTGTTGAGAAAAAGTAAAGCAAGTAAGTAGCAGCCCATTAACGTCCCACTGCTGCGCACAAGCCTCTTCACTCATAGGAGAGAGGGTTTTTAGAGCATACACCCACCACTCTGCTCCAATGCAGATTAACAGGCATAGTACACAAGTGCACTCTCTATTCCTTCACTCTTATAGTCCGATGTGACGGGATCCGCTACGACCGCTTGAGAGATCAGGCGCAGGACCGACGGCTTAACGTGCTCTCCGAGGCACGGGGGTGGATCACACCGCCAACTTCCCAACTTCGGGCAAATAATGAGAAAATCTTAATAGAAAACTCAATATTGATTTTTGAAAACAAAAAAAAAACAAAATACCCGACTGAGTTTGTTGTGGGCTCTTCTCGGATCACATAAATTACGTAAATTAACACTAAATTAGTGCGAATTATGGAGTTTCTAATGTTTTTATTTATTTTATTTTTGAACGTAACATATTTAAGAAAAATTAACGATTAAGAAATCACAAATAAATTTTCAAACATAACTAGATGTTTTAAATACAGTTTCAGTAACGATACACTTTACGAAATAGAGAGACCCAGTTAAAACCTACTTGAAACTGTCGCTGATAGCGATAAAGGGGACACTATCAATCATCGAAATGATATCATACGCGTTGTACTTCGCAATCGAAAATACGTTTTTCAGTTTGTTTAGAGTAATATCAATTCTCTTTTAAACGTAGTAAGATTGAAAGTAGATAAATTGTTTTGTGGGTATTTTCACTAGTATGTACCGCAACGTTTTGGCCAAACTGCGAAAATATTCGTAGACACGTCGGCGACAGAGTTATCTATGTTTTGTCTTTCAAATAGAGCAAACAACAAGAGCAAAACGCTCTTGTTCTACAAAACGTTTTGCGTGTGTTTTCTATTATTTTTAATCAGAATTTTTTGGTTTGTCTATGTATGTTCGTAATCTACGCGAAATTAAAACGTTTTGTATCAGAGTGTGATAAAAATGATTTCAACTGCCGCCTACATAATATTTGCATTCCGTCAAGATGCTCCAATGAGTTAACATGCTCGTTAAGGATGTTGTAAAAAATAGTAATACGTCCATTGAAACTGATCCGCTTTCTTATTGTGCTTTACCCCAATGCACTAAAACTTACAATCCGTCGACTTACTAACTTATTTATACATTTAAGTGCCTGAAATAAAACGAGAAAATGAGTATTAGCCAGAATACCCACTAAAACCCAGCGACACCTTCCTCACCCGAAATTGGGAGTGTCAGGGGCTCCCTTAGGCGCATTTACCCTGATACTCCCAGATGAAACCGACTGAAGATTCAGTGTTAAGTTAAGGTCCTCCTCCGAAGGACCTTAACTTAACACTGCCTTATAGGATCCCTAGCGGCGAATCCTCTGTATCACAATCTCCAATATTTTTTCAATCTCTGAAGCCCTTTCGGCGATTCTAAAAACTCAAAACAATATCCGGCTCGAAGGACCATGTTGAGAATCTTGACAGGAAAATAAAACGCTGTTTCCTAATAATGAGTTCTGGTTTAATATTGGGATACACAGAGAAATACATTCGACAGTGGAAATGCGACAACAAAAAATACGATTTTTACATTATTTTACTTTGAAACATTACAAAAAAAACAAAAACAGTGCTTGACATTTCATAAATTTAAACTTATTCTTTTTAAACAACATCTATACATATAAAAATCATTTACTGTTCCTTAGTCTTGTGAAAACTCGAGAGTGGCTGGACTGATTTGGGTTTGAATTACTTGTGGAAGTCCAAGGAGTTTTAAAAAGTGAGTAAATATGAAAAAAAAAACAGGCTTGGAATATAATAAAAACAACAATTTCACTCCTACCTGTCAGATTTTCGATGTTAGTTCCGTCGTTCAGAAGAATCTATTATAATCTATTCCTATAATAATCTATTCCTTCACTCTCATAGTCTGATGTGACGGGAATCCGACAAGACCAGAGAGAAATCAGGCGCAGGATCGACGGCTTAACGTGCTCTCCGAGGCACGGGGGTGGATCACACCGCCAACTTCCCAACTTCGGACAAATATTGAGAAAATCTTAAATAGAAAACTCAAAATTGATTTTTAAATTGACCCGTCCCGGGACTCGAACCCAGGACCTCATGAACATGCTAACCACTAGACCGATGAGGCAGTTTGATCAATGACGCAGTTTTGAATATGAATGTAATAAAACTAAATTAAAAATCCATGTTAAATTAACTTCACGAAATTACTAATGACGCTACCGTACATAAACACTGCACGACATATCGGATGAAACTGTTGGCGGCAAAATGCCAATTATGTTTTAAACGAGGCATTTAATCCTTATCAACACAAAATGACCAAGTATTTTTTCACCTAATGAGCGGAATGCAAAATGGATTTTTTAATGTTTATTTCGTATTTTAACAATAAAATCTTTTTGTGCAGTTTATTACAAAAACGAGTGCCTTACACCACACGACGTAAAATAAAGCGCCCTGCGTTTGTTATGTAGTGGAAACAAGACTTTTCAAATAGAAAAATTAAATTATATTAACCTAAATAAGCTACAATTTACTTAAATTTTTATTTAAATAGGATTAAATGAGAAAGGAAAAGAAATATTGAAATAAACATAGATGTGTCTTTTAAGTACATGTAAGAAAGGTAAGTAGCAGCCTATTAACTGTCCCACAGGTGGGCACAGGCTTCCTTAAAAGTAGGAGACCCCAAATACATAATAGACAAATTGTAAAGAAATGATCATTATCATTAAAATTTTCTTATGAAAAGTCAACATTAACGATAAAGAAATCACACATAAAAGTTCAAACGTAAATAGATATTTTTAAATACAGTTTCAGTAACGATACGCTTTACGAAATACAGATAGGTCGAGTTAAAACCTACTTACCCAGAACAGCGTAACAGTTTGGCTTGAAGATCGAGAATAAAATGAGTGTGTGAATTAAAATCGTGGTACTTATACTAATTAAGAGGGTTGTTTCTTGTGTGGATGTTTGTAGGGTGTTTACCATTTTCGGTTATCTAACAAGTTCGCCGATCACACTTTTCGTAACGTTCTCGCCACGTATTCACCTCCTACGGTTGTATACATTTTCTTGCTATACAGCCTTATCACTAACTTATTTTATATTAATTTTATTCAATTTAACTTATTCCTTATTTCCCGTTACCGTAGCCATTTCGGTGTAAAATTTGACCAATGTTACCCTCCGATAATTGATCTATTTTGAATTTATCAATACAGAACAAACCGACAATCAAATCTTTTGTCTCATATAATAGCATCGACTAGCTGTTCCCTCTGGTGCTGCCTGCATAATATGAGTAAACTAGGTAGGAATCTGTACTTAGCGAGAGACTATGTCACGAAAAGATATATATATATATGTATATATATATGTCGAAAAATAAGAGAGAAAAGAGCATAACGCATAGGGGCGTAGGGTTCTCCGCCGACATCGTCATTAATGGGATCCAATATTATTTATATTCATACATGTAAACAAGAGCGAAAGTTACTCTTATATTTCTGGGATATTAATAATCGATCTATTTAGAAATAGATAATTTTTTCGTTTAATATCAATTGACAAAATTTACCTTTATTAATTTTGAAAAGAAATATATTTCTCTCCGTTGGAGCTATGAATGAAAGAGTATTTTGATAAAAATTCAAGTTAACGAATCGTTTATAATTCTTAAAATGTAAAACGTTTCGCCGAATCCATGGTGAGCTTTATTGTTCTCTGTGATATACATTCTGGAACAAAGCCAGCTGCGAATTTGCCTGTTGAATAAAGATGTGATTTTTCAGCCGCGATCTCACTTGCGAGTATCAGATTGGCAAGAACGGCATACAGAAACCTTGTTTGCTGGAAATGGTTAAGAAGCGTGACGTTAATTCAAGGGGTATTTACCTTAATTAAAGGTAAAAGGTAAGTAACAGCTTATTAACATCCCAATTCTGGGCACAGGCCTCATCTACTCTTAGGGCAAAGAGTTTTTAGAGCATAAACTCACCACGCTACTCCACAGACTCTAAATGTTGATTGTTGATTTGGAAAGCAAACACGTAGTAACCCACAATATATGTTTTGAAAAATCTTTAGCATAATGCCTCGTAAGTCAATCTGTTTAGCAACAAAATCTAATATATAAAATTTCCCTGTCACAATGTTACCGTACTCCTCGTACATCATATAACTTACGAAACCAAAACAAACTTGTTATAAATTCTAGTAGGCTGCATAAGATTAACAACTCATTTAAGGGTAACTGTATACGTTTCTATAATAAACTCCCACAAGACGTTCTAAAGATGTCAATTAATAAATTCAAAGTCTTTGTTAAAAGAAAGTTGATAGAAAAATCGTATTATAAGTTGCAAGATTACCTAGACGATAGAAACGCCTGGGAGTGAACGATTTGCTCTAATTTTAATTAAAATATAGTAATGATGATGGTAAAAAAAATATCCGACTGAGTTTGTTGTGGGTTCTTCTCGGTTCAGGGCGCGAAGGAACCTTCGTAACTTTGGATTTTAAGCCGATTTTGAGTACCATCATCAGACGTATATTAGAATCAGAGTGTGGAAAAAAAAATATAATTTGACGATTCAAAAGTGCTCTAATATGCCTACATGAATAAAGATATTTTTGATTTGATTTGATATGTAAGAAATAAATTCTTTATATCTACATTACTGCATTAATTCAAAACTCCTTGTATGAAATTTTGAGAAATGTATTCGTAACTTAAAGTTATATTTGTACTACGGCCGAATCGAGAGGATTTTGAATTCTTTAAATCGATAAATACGATATTTAGAGCCCCGTTATATTAAGGTTACACTGTATATATACATTCTTCTATGACAGATGTTTTTGGAAATGGCACAGAGATAAAGAAAGTGGGGGACTGACATGTGCGACGTACTAATAAATGCCGTGCACTCAACCGCAAGGAGACAGATAAAATTCCTATACAAATGCCACCCTAGACTAGGTCTTTACGTATACATATTTTTTCTGTACATGCGTAAATTCCTCCTAAACGACTGGAAAGATTCAGTGGAAACTTTTATTTGTGTGTTTCAAACGGATTCATAAATGTTTTAGATTAACAATGATTTCCAATAAATAACGGATTTCTCCATAAATACACGGAATTGCATCTACGCTGTATATCTCAGAGTATACAAATAAAAAATAGTAAGTTTTTTTTATATCAAATGAAGCACTTTGCAGTACTAAATACAACTTTTTATTTTTTTGTCTGTCTATAAGTTTTCTACCGCTGTTCTCTTGAATGGCTTAATCGTATTTTTAAGGTACATTCACTAGTAGATCGGTGATGGTATAAAGAGTAACTCAGGCTACTTTTCACTTCAGAAAGAGGTATCCGGAATGACGCCTATAACACCGCGGTAAAAACTAGTTATACATACATACATACATACATAGCATCACGCCTCATTCCCATAGGGGTAGGCAGAGACAACATCCTTCAACTTGCCACGATCCTTGCATATCTCCTTCGCTTCTTTCAATCTCATTAAATCTTTCATACAAGTTCGTCGGTTTAGAGTACTCTTGACCTGGCCGTTATATAAAATGTCCTGGATTTGGTCCAGGAACGTTCGCCTCGGTCTTCCCCTTCCAACTTTCGCATTCACTCTTGACTCATAAATCCTTTTTGTCAGTCTCCTTTCATTCATTCTCTCTACATGCCCAAACCATCTAAGCATACCTTTTTCAATTTTAGTCACTACGTCTTCTTTTATACCACAACGTTCTCTTATCACACTATTTCTCACTCTGTCACTCAGTTTTAATCCACTCATGCTTCTCAACGCTCTCATCTCTACCGCATTTATTTTACTTTTGTGATTCTTCTGCCATACCCAACTTTCACTACCATACATAAGTGTTGGCACCAACACTCCAGCATGCACTGCCAGTCTAGCCCTTTGAGACACCATCTGGCTATTCATAAAAGCATGCAGAGCACCATTTACCATATTCCCTGCATTCACTCTCCTTTCGATATCACTGTCACATGTTCCATCTTTTGTAAATTTAGATCCCAAGTATACAAATTCTTTCACCTCTTCCACTTGTTCCCCATCTATCAAAATATTGCCATTCATCATAGATTCATCTCGTTCAAAAAGCATAACTTTCGTTTTGTTTACATTCACTTTCATTCCTTTCCCTTTCAAAGCTTCATTCATAATATTTAGCATCTCCTGAAGCTCGTTAGCGGATGACGCAAGTATTACTTGATCATCAGCGTAGAGTAAACATTTGATGACTAATTCATTCATTCTTAACCCATACATACATTCTTTTAAATCTGTCAAACATTTATCCATGAAAAGGTTGAACAGCCATGGTGACGCAACACATCCCTGTCGAACACCTCTTTCGACAGGAAACCACTCCGTGTACGCTCCGTTTATTCTGACACAGGCACTAGAACCCTCATAGAGAGACTTCAATGCTTGGATCAGACAACCGCTCACCCCATACGTAGATAACGTTGACCACAGCTCATTCCTCACCACTCGATCATAGGCCTTTTCTAAATCTACGAACGCGCAATAAACTTTTTGGTGTTTAGCCAAACATTTTTCAGTTATGCACCGTAAAGAAAAGACCTGATCCGTACATCCCATTCCTCTTCTAAATCCCGCTTGCACGTCCCATATTTTCCCATCAGTTTCATTAATCACCCTTTCAATTAATATCTTTGCATACAATTTGCCGACGACACTAAGAAGGCTGATACCGCGGTAATTTTTGCACTCCTGCTGTGACCCTTTTCCTTTATATAGAGGGACAATTACGGCCTTGCTCCAATCTCTTGGGACTTGACCTTTCTCCCAGCATATATTGAAAAGGCAGTACAGCTGAGCTACCACAATCCCGCGGCCAGCCTTCAGCATCTCGACTGACACTCTGTCATACCCAGCAGCCTTACCTGATTTCATACCTTTTATCGCTTTCATGATGTCATCCATACTAATCTCGCTATCACTTGTCTTACATTCATTGCTATCCGCAGAGGCCATATTTACCTCTGCTTCATTTCTTTCAAACAAACTTTCAAAATGATCCTTCCATCTCTTCAATATCCATTCTTCTCCTTTTATTAAACTTCCATCTAAACTTCTGATTTTACAAAGCTCCGAGGAAGTAGATCTCCCTCGGGCAAATTGTATTGATTTCCAGAAAAACTTTTTGTTTGACTGAAAATCATCAGAAAGTCTCCTATCATACATATCACTGTATTCTTCTTTTTTCTTTCTTACAGCTTCTTTCACGATTACTTTCACCCTTTTGTATTCCATTCTTGCCTTTTTTACGTCATCATTCGTTGCCTTTTGCATTCGTTGGTTCGCTTTTGTAGCCAACCAATCGGACCAAGCTTTCTTCTTTTCACACACAGCTGCTTGAACATTTTTGTCCATCCACAAATTCTTCTCTTTCTTACCTTTCCTCCTTTTAGACACGCCACATACATCAATAGCAGCACCAACCACTCCATCTTTAAATTTATTCCATAAACTTTCAATCTCATTTCCTTCGTCTTCACTCTTGAATCGCCCACTCAAATTTTTCAGATATTCTTCTCTAACATCCTCTTCTTGCAATCTCTCCACTTTTATTCGTTCAAGAATGCTCGAGGTTTCCTTCTTTCTATGGCGCCACCGATTAAAAAGACCACCGATTCGGGCAACAACCAGGTAGTGGTCAGTATCGATGTCGACCCCGCGGTATACTCGAGCATCTAGAACTTTCTTCTTCAGTTTTTCGTCCACAATTACAAAATCAATCATACTTCTAGCATTCCCTTCTTCCCTTGTATACACATGAATCCCCTTGTGCTCAAACATAGTGTTTGCCACAAAAAGACTATGTTCCACACATATTCCAAGCAAACTTCGTCCATTTTCATTCACCCGTTTGTCACCAAACATACCAAGAGTCCTTTCATATCCATCACGTTTCACACCTACCCATCCATTAAAATCTCCTAACATAATTATTCGCTCATTCGGTTCACATTCATTCAACGTATCACTCACACTTTCCCAATACTCATCTATTTCTTTTTGGGCTTTATTGGACTTTCTGGTGCCCAGATCCGTCGGAGCATAAGCACCCAAGACAAAGATCCGAGTAAGTCCAACTTTTAGCCTGATCCAGATGAGTCTAGGACTCACGTATTTCACTTCTTTCACACAATCATCCATTCTTTCGGAAAGTATGATACCAACTCCCTGACAGCCTCTCTTATCACTGCTTACACCAGACCAGTAAGCTGTGTAAGGGCTATGTTTCGTGGTATCACATCCTTTCCTCTTTGTCTCATTCACGCAGAGTACATCTATGCACCTATCATGCATCATCTGGCATACTTCATCAATCTTTTCATTCATTCCTCCTCTTACATTCAAAGTAGCAAAGCGGCTCTCGGTAGCCCGCTTTTCGCCCCCATTAGGAACGTGACGTGATGGATTGCGAATCTCATCGCCGCCATTTTTGGAATGTAATAATATCACCATTGCGTTCCCACGAGTAGCAAGGGAACATAGGTCCATTCTGGCAGAGCCCCGCATGCCAGAATAAGGCTAGCCTATTTCTGGGTTCGCCCGGTCCCAGGGCCACCGCTTGCGACTAGGCAAATGCCCCTAGCCATGAGTCCCTCGGCACGGTACACCTTGGACTGGCAGGAAGTGGGTAGGAAAATGGAATAAAAGGGGGGAACGGGTCAAAAAGATAGGAACTTTGTAAGGAAGAGAAAGGAAAATATAAGGTAGTAGGATATTACTGACTCGGAAGACTGAGAAGATTCAGTAATAGCTCGGGGAGCCGGGATCGCATACCCGTGTACCATACTATGACTATCGGACAAATAGACAAAGATATGTACATAATTCCTCTGTAATGTGCTTACTAGTGGAATGTTAAGTTTAATCCGATAAATATGGGAGTTTCCTATATTTTAACGGGATCAGAACAACGCGAGTAAAGCTATTCTTTATATAAAAAGAACCACCTATGATAAAACAACCATCACTCCAATCCACACTCCCCTGAGAGCGGTTAAGCATTCTGTATGTAAATACAGGCAATAAAACTTACTATTCCAGCGAATTTTACATATCATCTCCATTATAATTCAGAACAAGCGAAATTATAAAAATATATTATTACTAGCAACCATCCAGTTTAGCCTCCAGCTGGAAGGAGATTGTAATAACAAATTCTGTATTCATGACTCCTACATAAACTCCAAAGGTTATCTTAAGCCTACACAAAATTTTACCTTCAATGTTTTCAATAATAGCAGTATCAATTCGTCGAATGAACGAGTGACCTTGCGGACCGGCTTTCTTGAAACCCACTCAAAAGTAAAAAAAAAACAAAGAGGACCGAGTTGATAGACGAGAATCTTAACTAGTTGATCATGTGGAATGGATGAGACATTATATTACCAGTTATAATAATTTAAGGCTTCGCTGATATTATTTATGTTATTTTCTTATTACTTTTTGTACACCACAATATAACAAAAGAAAAACTAAATATACAGCTAATACATTACAGAGTACAAGAGGCGGTCTTATCGCTTGCCATCTCTGAGAGCAGAGAGTGCTGGGTGGTGTATAACTATAGACATACATACAAATAGCGAAAGTCAAAGTCAATATATCTTTATTCAAGTAGGCTTATTACAGCACTTATGTATCGTCAAATATCTTTTTTTTTTCATATAATATTTAAATGAATGACTGATGATAACATTAAAGAACGACTTACAATCTAAACTTACGAGGGTTTCTTCGCGCCCATCGCGCATCCAAGAAGAGCCCACAACAAACTCAGTAGGGTGTACTTTTTTATGTCATCATCATTACAATATATGTTTTAAATTTATTCTTTATCAAGATGTATATAGAGTAATTCATTCAGTCCCACGGTTTTTGTCTTCTAAATATTCCTTCAAATTATAAAATCATTTCTTTATTACTTTCTTTTAATGAAAGATTTAAATTTCCCGATAGACATCTTTGTAACTTCTTCTGGGAGTTTGTTATAGAAACGTATACAGTTACCCTTGAATGACTTGTCAATTTCATGTAACCTACTAAAATTAACAGTAATTTTGTTAAGTTATATGCGGTGCAGTCACTTTTTTCGTAAAAGACTCAATATTTTATGGACATATAACAAGTTTTCTAATGCATCTACGCCGTGAACTGTCATTATTTTTACTGCTCCGAATTATACTATAATAATATATATGTTGGCCCATAAATAGACTAATAAATACAGTATATATATTAGATTAAATATAAATAAGCAAAAATATAAATAATATAATATAAGTCGTCTATAGCAGCTGCAGATAGTGTTCTTTCAGTGAATTCTTAAAAATGTTCCAAATACTCAATTCATTGTATTCTAATTTATTTGGAATAATGGCATCCTTCGATAGTGGCATGTTCAATAATAAATCGTTGGGTCATAAATTACTCTTTTTTACTTCTTTGTTTATTTTTTCCAAAGCTTATAATTAGTGCTAAGTAGTCAGACACCATAATCTTAAAATTATCTCCTTCCAAATACATATTTAACTCTGATTGATTGCTAACATTCAATATTGTGATTTATGGTTAGCTTGCAACGGAATTTGCATTATTATATGTGTGGTAGCTGAATAAAAAATCTTGTGTGCAATTCACACGTGGTAGAAATAAAACCCTAAAAATGTTGGCTTCATGATTGGACTTAGGTGTCTCTCACTTTTTCATCGACTTTCAAATCACAACGACGCTAATTAGTTTTCACTTCAAAAAAACTACGACGAACTTAATAATACAAAATACAACTATTTTTCTTGTTCTATGTTTCTAGTTTATGAATATAGAATTAATAAAATATTAACATTTATATACAATATATTATTGTCAATAATGTTATATTAAATAATAAAATTAAATATATTACTTATGCGTTGTTTTTTTTTTAGGTTAGCGCTTGACTGTGATCTCACCTCAGTCTAAGATAGAAGCGCGCTAATCTGGTAAGAGGCGATATATCTCTTATGATTTCTACACAGCATCGAACCGGAACATAAATCTCTTTGTTTGACGGTACGTCTTTGCTGGTAAGGTGGCAACTAGCCGTGTCCAAACCCTCTTACCAGTCCAGACTCAAGACAAATTAGGAAATGTAATTTTCTCCCTACCGATGATCGAAGCTGGGACATCTGCTAACAAAGCGAGTACTCGCACCACTGCGCCAGTGAGGCCGTCAAATGTTTAATAACTCTTTCGCTCTCTTAATAGACGAAAGCCGACCTTGCCGAACTAGCGTTACATTGCCGAGCGAGACGTCTGAGTTTCAGTTGAATTCCAGCAAAATAAAGTGTTTAGCGAGGCTAAAAATGTTTTTCCTTCAAACACTTAATTTTATGTTTGTAATAGGTATGATATGTAGTCACACATTCGTTGAATTAATTCTTGTCTCATCGTTATCGATGCTCTTACCGATGCGCCATGGAAAGTAAAGATAACTTCTTCACTCCATAGCATAAATAATTTTACGAACGCGATATTTTACGTTATCGCAGCGATCTCGAGCCGCGCGTTTACACGAGCGTGTTGACGCGCCCGTCAAATCACGACCTTTCTTATACAAAATCTCGCATAAAAACGAGAAGAAATTTTATACAAAGTTTGAATCTATCGCCGACTGCCGAGTCACGACAATTCCATAGAGCCGTCGCCCGATTTGTTGGGTGCAGGCACAAAAGGGACGGTGGGGGGAGCTACCGCGTCACTCGACGCCGGTCAGCTTGCTCGCAGTTGCCGAGTTCTCAGTTCGCTTCACTTCAGTCTGTCGCTCGACTTGTACGCGTTTGCGCGTTATACGATTGCCTACATTGTGTCGTATCCGGCCCGAACTTGTGCAAAACTAGACAGTGTGGATTGGATTATTTGCAGTGCATGTGACGTTTAATGACACCGGATGTGAATTAGTGATCACCTTTCATATTTAACCATAAGGTCCTAAAATAGGAGCCGATGGTCCTTTTGAATAGTAACATGAAAATTAATGGTAAAGTTTTATACATTATATGCATGTCTGTTAAATTTTATCCGGATGATCTGATCTTCTTGGCTTGCACGACGCACGATATGTAATTTGAAACTTGAATACGCTGACATTGTGTGTCACAGCATACAACAAACAAATTATTTAAATGAACGGAGCATCATTCCCGGACCACCGAGATGGCCAAAACAATAACAGATCTTGCGTCTCGTTCAACATTCGACTATCTGGATTTTAATATGAGTTAGCGTGAACAATTGAACGTAGTGTATTTAAAAGTCGATATAGATACGTTTAAAAGAGGCTGTGTGTGTGACCCTGTTGCGCCTACGGGACCAGCCGCTGTGGGTGGACGGCATAGTTTCCGAACCGCCTAGAGAACGACAGTGGGTGTCTGAATGGAGCCAGTTAATAATAATGGTGAGATTTAATCACCGCCGTAAAGGTTACACAATAAAAGCAGCGAGCATGCCTGTGGCTCGAACCGTAGAAGATCCTTTTGAAATAACATTTAAAGATAGTCACTAACAAAGAGCTTATAGGTAGACATTAGCTTTTCCAAATCAAAGTAGTACTAATTATTAATAAGAATGCCTTGTTTGAACATTTTTGATTTGTGATATGTTTTGAAGACTAAAATGTCTCTTTAATCCATAATATATTTGTTAATTAAAACCCAGCTGGAATCCATACAAAACACTTCATCCTGTTAGCTACATATTTTGCACATGTCGCATACCAGACCTCAGATGTCGACTGACAAAAAACAGAACACTGCTTAACCACATATGTTTCGGATCAAATTTAGGCCAAGCTATTTCACTTGGTTAAGACCGGGGATTAGTTATTGAATGTCCTAAGAAGTAATTCCAAAAGGCTAATTCACAAAATATAATGAACACATTCAAAAAAGGTCATTAATTTCGAGATGAATTAAATTATGCAAGCCTGTTATTACAAACGCATCTGGCGTTAATGATAAATGTGTTCTTCAAACAAACAATAAAAAAGTTTTCAAGAGAAACCTGCACAGGCGGAGGTAGCACGTGGGATGGCAGATGTGCTCGCGCATCTTTGATTTAATATGCAACCCTTTATCTCAACATCACGCTAACCTCGCGTGCAGCTGAGATTTAAGCGTCATTATTATATCGTTAAAATCTTTAATGGGTTCGATAACAGTTTGGAGATGTTTTTTCGAATGTTTCGTAGTCTGTATTAATCATTGTGGACAGCTTGGAGTACTGTATTCTTAGAAATATTGTCTAAGTTCAGACGAGGTCAAGTCCGGCTCGAAGGACCGAGTTTTTACATTGATTACTATCGCGCTTGTCGCCATTTATGGCAACCTGCGCTTGCCTCGGATAAGTATTGACAACTGTGGGAGATACTTGAGAGTGGCTTTACCAATTTCTCTATGAAATATATGGACATTGTAACTTTCATCCTTTTTGGAAGAGCTAAAAAGCAATCGTAATTTTATTTCTAATTTAATATCAACTTTATGTTAATGATCAACGTTTAGGTTGTTACTAAAGCAATATGGCGGATATTTAAGTAAACATAGTAACTCCCTGTAACAAAACACGATTATTTCTGACTACTATTGGCGGTAACTTGGTGTTAGTACGTTGTACTTGGAAGCTTAAACAAAACTCAAACATGCCAAGAAAACAGCCGCACAATGTTAAACCGTGTTTGAATAATTGTTGTGCTGTTTAGTTATGAATAATAATTCGGTTTGAATTTGTCTACCAGTTTAAATCCAATTACAGCAGAGGATCCGTAGCTTTAATGCAAATCGTTTAAATCGACTTGCCTTTGCTTCAACTAACGTAATTAACTGGATCACTGTGACAAAAAGGTTGATAATTTAGCAATTTTTATTAATTGAATAGTAATAATAGGACAAACGTGATAGATTTGTTAAATTTGCATCTAAATAATTTTATTAGATTTCCAAATCTATTAAAAGTAATTATAATAAAAATATAATCACATAGTTTATGTGAATTTTTTGCTTGTTTACCCTTAAATAATAATCAGTGTAATTAGCATTTAAAACTTAACAAAGAAAACACTAATTGATCAATTTATATTAATATCTACAAGTGTAGAAGTGAGAATTATTCAGAATTTGAGTATATTTCGGAGTCTGTCTTTGCAACTTGCTTAATATATTAATAAGTAAGGTTTAATTGATTTATTATGTATATAAACGTTTCAAATGCAATCTCGAATTAACAATACATCGGAACTTGTTACAGCAGTTACATAAATCTAAAATTACAGTCGCCACCCTTTCATTACGTGTTGGATGCAGTAAAAAAATAACCGAATCACAACACGGGGCACACTCCTACCACCTGCCAGGCAGCTGCTTGGATTTATAACTGACAGATATAAAATATTCCTCCCAAGCTACCCTTCTAAAATGAACAGCTGATGCTTATTACGCAGCGCGAATTGTAGAACTTTTGTTATATTTGTAAATGTTCTTGTGGTGATGTGTAACTCCAATAAAATACATCGAAGGCCCTAACGTATTTAACATTGTAGGCAATTTGAGGATTATATCACCTCATTTACCAACCTAGGTCAAAGTTTTTTCAAATATAACTATTAAAACATGCTATTTAAAAAACACTGACTTACAAATTAGGATTTAATACTCGACCCAACTGCCTCATTGGTCTAGTGGGTAGCATGTTCAACCACAGACATCAGGTCCTGGGTTCAAGTACCGGGTAGGGCCTATTCAAAAATCGATATTAAGAAAATTGTTGGCTGTGTGCTTCACCCCCGTGATAATGATGAAAATCCACAGTGGAGCAGCGTGGTGGATCTTTGCTCTAAAAACCCTTTCTTATATGACTGAGTGGGCCTGTGCCTAATAGTGGGACCGTAATGGGCTGCTACTTATCTGTTTTCACTCGACTCTTTAGTTATAGGTGCTGTCGTCATGCTTGAATTAAAGCCGAACAATAATATGTATTTTTATTATAATTTTACTATAATTAACGCTTGACTGTAATCTCACTTGTTGGTAATAGATATTTATTTATACACTTTATTACACCTAAAAGTAATACATTAAAAAAACTAAACTAAATATAAAAAAGTATAAAAGGCAGTCTTACCAAACAATCTTGAGTTAAAAAAGCTGTAGCCAAGAAAGAAGGTAGGCAATAAAATAAACATACAAAAAAAATAATATGTGGTAATAAAGCCTGCGGTAGGAGCTCGCTATATTAGCGGCACGACTTTGCTGCTGTGGTGGTAACTAATCACGACCGATACCACTCTGCACTCCTGACTCAATAGACAAATTGAAATGTGAATTTTCTAAATTTGCTTTACTGGAAATAGAGTCCAGCATCTGTGTTACCAAAGCGTGTATTCGCACTATTGAACCAGCGATGCCTTCAAAGGTACAGTTTAAGCGAGCAAATAAGTAATATATCGGTTCCGCTGGTAACTTATCTAGTTCAAGGAAAGGCTTCATATCATTAAAGATTCTAATATTTTAAGTTTTACACTCGTAGTTTAAACTGTAATATATTTTTCCATATGAGCTGTCAAGAATACCATGTACATTTTGTAATAATGAAAGTGCAATTCTAATTAACTGATAGACAAGTCGTATCTGAAAGCGAACATAAAAAAGCGACTACAAAGATGGATTTAATGTTATAAATATAGCACAGCATGTAGTAATAAATATAGAAATGAAACGACCAATAAATAATTTTAACAGTGTACCTAACATATGACATCATAGATAAGAAACGTTTCCTACGTACATGACACGATAATAGGAAATCAAAATAACGTGTTAACATTTTTGACAAGTTTGTCGTCATGTCTTCGCTAATATTTTAGTTAAATCTACCAAACCTACTAAATACACCAAACGGTAGGGAAGCACTCCTTGTCGTCCACCCAGCCATTGCTCTGAGTGAGGGTAGAGTGCTGCTATTATGGCCCCACCGGCTGCTGAGGACCCGAGATCCTCTTTCCATGCTTGGATCAAGGCTCTGTCAGCAATAACCTTGACCCTCCTGACCTCGTCGGCATTAGATGTTTCGCCTCTGGCCCTCGCAGCTACTCTGCACTGGTAAGAAGCTGCGAGAACTTCCGCCTTCAACTCCCAAGAGGGATCGCCCGCCAACAGAGTTGCTGCCGTCCACGATATAATGGAGTACATAGTATAGCGCGTAATATATTAAAATCTCGTTTCACAATGTCTGTTGCCAATAGACTTCGAAACTATTTAAAGGAAATTGATGTTTTTCTTCGTTTGGCTGGCTTTGTTTTGACTCAGGGCATATGATTGGTTTTAATTGAATTTATAGTCGATTTTTTTTTATTGCAACAGAGTTCACTATGAGCTCTCGCATAAACAAAGTTACATAAGAATCAAATGTACACAGGCGAAGTTGACTGGATCAGTTAGTTTATTATAATACTATTGAGCGATGGTATAATAAATGTTAATTGATTAAGGGCTTTTAAAGAATTTATTAAATCAATTCTCGGTCATTAAAACCCTTACAGGAAATGCGGGATACGGTCCGTTTCTTACACAATAATTATTCACGC
This sequence comes from Elymnias hypermnestra, assembly GCA_015832385.1. Classification (NCBI taxonomy): domain Eukaryota; kingdom Metazoa; phylum Arthropoda; class Insecta; order Lepidoptera; family Nymphalidae; genus Elymnias; species Elymnias hypermnestra. The sequence continues at coordinate 459,218 of JACTOM010000060.1, read as the reverse complement.
TGTAGATCCAATATCCTTTTGCCTCGGTAAGTTAATTGAGATTTAGGAATGTAATTATGAAATTTATTCCCCAAAGACAATCTGATTTAAATTTTAAAGTATTTATTAATCAATTTCAACATTTCAACACAAGTGCACGGAGTAAGGTTTATCGATTGATTGTTTAGCTGATAAATTAGTTTGTTTCTCGGAGACCTTGATATCACAATTATTTTTATGTCGATGACGAAATTTGAATTGTTGGTGTTGTTTTAATCATTATCACAATTATCGAGTGTATTGAATGTGTTTGATGCAACCGAGAGTTGGATTTTATTTTATGTTGTAAAAAGACAATTATTTTGTAAAAATATATGTTAGATAAGCCAATGATATTTGTCTATATAGTTATAGATACAGAAAGAAATATAAACGATGAGAAATACGATGAAAACTTAAACAATAGTTTTAATAATTATATTAAAAGTTAATAAGTAAGAAAGAGACAAATTATTGTATAATATGTAATTTAAAATGAAGTGTAAATGTAGTCTAAACAAGTTGGATCCCTAAATATTTAAAATCCAATCTCAAATCTTTAAAAATAGATAATAAAAGCGTTAATTAAGGTCCGAATTTCGTCAATAAAGACATGTATTTTTACATCCGAGCGTAATTAATTCTCTATTTAGACGTAATGTCCCACCGTCTAAAAGGAAATAGGGCTGAAAATAAATCGCCCTTATGCTTGTACTAAAATAGTCGAAGGAACCGCCTCCCATTTCTCTAGGACCATTACCATATCCTGTGCTTCAATAAGTTAGTGGAAAAGAACGTCTCCGTTGTATGATATCATTACTGTTTCTGATATATGATTTTTTTCCTATTGGTTTAAGTTCTTCCTAAATATATACTTATATATGAATTAAAAAACATTCTAAAACTTTGTTAAAAATCACTCTCTCTATTCAGTACAATCTTAATTAAACGATGTGACGTAATGAATGTATTATAAGATTTATTTACATATTTTATTTGTATTCTATTTACATACATAATTATGTATGAATTAAGCATGGGATAACTAACTAAGATATCCGTTATTTGCTACTTTACGTTTAAAATAACTAGTAACCAAAATAACTTCAACCCAAAAGAGCGTTGTAATAACTTCAACTACTAAAGAAGCAGCATGATCTAGACCTATCTCTAAATATGCACTATAACGCGTTTTTTTATGAGTACTTATGCCATATATGTTACTACTTTACCTTAAAACTAGCTTGGGAGAAAAGACATGTTATTGATTATACTAAGCAAAGTATTAGGACCTTACAGCTTCGTTTTCAGTTTGACATTCTAATCTGTTAACACCATCTTGTTAATGTCATTATCTATCATACTTTTTTATGTTCAGTTCAGTTACAAATAACTTTATAAAATAACAGTTATTGGACCTATAATAACGTCAACGTTATAGTTAGTGAAGAAAAGCAATAACTTCCATGCTTAGTATGAATGAGTGTAGTGTATTGATTATTTTCATCATCTACATTTCCACTTCTTACTAACGCTTCTCCCTTTAGGTTATCTGGAAGAAATCGTTTTTAAGCAATAAGACAGTCAATATAAATATACTTTTTTCACATTTTCAATCGCTGTAACAATACTTTTATCTATTCACTCAATTACAAATACATTTTTTTATGCTTGAAAGTGGTTGACAATTGATTTTAATAGAAGTAGGAATTGAATTTAATCGTTTTTATATTACTTGTTTTTATTGTAAGTCAGAATTGTAAGAAACTTTAGCCCGTAGTCGATAATCTCAAAAATTTCTGAACGAATTTTAATGTGATTTTCCTTAATAGGTAGAGTGATTAATAAGGAAGGTTCTGGTATGTCATGTCGAAATAAAAACAAGCTATAACAATATATTACTTATAATAGAACTGTGTCCTGTTGTAAATCCAAAACTCTGGTAACGGAAGTATAACTTTGACGTAATGTCAACAAAAACAAAATAAAAACGTAAAGTATTTCGAATTACAATCGTAACAAACTAAATCAAGGTCTGATCTGATCTAAAAAAATGTTATTTCCTTTTCAGTTAGCCAATTGTAGAACTTTTTTGTGTTAGTTTTTCTGTAAATATTTAGACTTTAGATTAAAAAAAGGTTGTTCTTGCTAAATGATTCATATCATTGTTGTTGATAGTTATATGCAGCCGTTATTCTGCAGGTTGATTTTTATCAGAACAGACGCAATTCCAGAGTTGGCTTACGTTTATCTTAATGTCCAATTACGCCATAGCTACGGTATAGTTATTATGCAATAACGGTTAATTACGTCGCGGAAGGTAATTTAGTTCACGCCAAAGCTATATAATATTGCTATTATATCGCATGACTCGTGCATTGTAGCTTGACGAGGGGTGACATTACATCGTTAATCAATCCATTCTTCCCAAATAAATTTTTGATATTCAATTTGAATACCGCAGTGATTACTATGTATATCCAATACCCTTTGATAAATGGTACGTGTTAATTAATGGTTATAACATGATATTTTTGACGTGAAGTGTCGTATACGATAATGGGAACAGTTATGAGTGTACCTGTGATATATCTCCAAAATATTCCACGTTTCAGATGTATAACAATTTTTAAAATCGTCCAAATTTTCTTACGTTTTGCCCCGAAGTTTTTGTATTCAGCAATTCACCCCAAATATTTTGTTTATTTTCAATTTAAATACCGCAGCTATTAATTAGTATGTATATCCAATCCCCTTTGTAAATAATACATGCTAATTAATGGCTATAACATGATATTTTTGACGTGAAGTATCGTATAATGGGAACAGTTATGACCGTACCTATGATATATCTCCGAAATATTCGACGTTCAACAATCTAGATGTATAAGCTCTTTTTTTAAATCTCCTAAAGTATAACATATTGCCCCGATTTTTTTATATGATATAATCAAGCCATTCTTCCCAAACATAGGTCCAGCTAGTATCATTTATAAGAGATATCCAGGTATCTATAGACTCAATACGATATCTCTGGAACCGTAATGCGTAGAGACTTGAAATTCTGTCGGAATGTTCCTTTTGCGGAGTAGAGGTCAGTGAGAAACGGATTTTACGAAATTCCACCCGCAAGGGGAGTTGCGGGGGTGTTAACTATTGACTCATTACGATATCATTGGATATTTATAATACGATATTTATAAAACAATTTGCCTAAATCAATGAAATTGCTAGCCAAAAAACATTGCACTCAGACGAAGTCGCGGGTTCAGCTAGTTATGTCACATATTACAAAAGTAATCTTTAGATTAAAAGTGTTTTCTTTTAGTTTTTATACATAAGTAACCGAAAAATCATAAATTAAACCGTTGAGCCTTGTAAACATTCCAGTGTTCCCAAATAAATTGTTGATATTCAATTTGAATATCGCAGTTATTAATTACTATATATATTCAATATTAGTTTAGTTTTTATTGTATTTATTTTTTAATAAGGTATACTTACATAAGAATGTCCGAAATTGTGCATGCTGAGTTAGCCTGTAAGTGGGGTATACAATATAGATATTCTCAATTAATATCAATATATAAATAAATTAAGTCACATTTTATATTGTATACAACGTTGGCTTCCTAATAAATAAATTAGTTTGTCATACCAAACAGCCTTATTGGTCCAGTGGTTAGCATGCTCGCTACAGACATAAGGTCCCAGGTTCGAGTCCCAGATCAGGCCAATTCAAAAGTCAATATTGAGTTTTCTATTAAGATTTTCCCAATATTTGCCCGAAGTTGGGAAGTTGGCGGTGTGATCCACCCCCGTGCCTAGGAGAGCACGTTAATCCGTCGGTCCTGCGCTTAATCTCCGGTCGTATCGGATTATGATAGTGAAGGAATAGAGAGTGCACTTGTGTACTATGTCTGCAATCCACAATGGAGCAGCTTGGTGGGTCTATGCTCCAAAGACCCTCTCTCCTCGGAGTGAGGAGGCCTGTGCCCTGCAGTAGGACGTTAATGGGCTGCCATTTACTTAATACCCAACTGAGTTTGTTGTGGACTTTTCCCAGGACAGTGCGCGAAGGAATAAATAAAGAATATTTGAATTTCAATTTGAAATACCTTTGATAAATGGCACGTGTTAATTAACGGATACAATGTCATATTTTTGACGTGAAGTGTCGTATACGATAATGCGAACAGTTACGATCGTACCTGTGATATATGTCCGTAATATCCGACGTCCCGGATGTGAAAGATTTTTTTCAAATCTCCCAAACTCTCACATATCGCCCCGACGTTTTTGTAACACCATTTGTTTGGAGTTAATTTGTTTTGAGAGTAAAGCAGTCATTGCAGATGTTCCATTATATAATTTCCCCCTTTATTATCTTGTGGAGCCCACAATTTTATCCGTTACAATTGCGTATATATTTTGCTTCGTCTACACTCTGTTATTTTATCATAAACTTTGTCTAAGTTCAGATTAAATTTTAATATATTATTAGTTACTACATTATTCATTACCATTGTTTATAATTGTAACACTTAAGAATCTACATATCTTATTGGTAATTTCTAAAACTACAAACCAACATTGGTGAAGGACAATTTGCGAACGAACCATTTTGTGGAACAAACGGATTAATTTTGGTTTTTATAAACCCTTTCCCAGTTTTATATTACAACTGGTGAAAATCAGTTACTTTTAAATGGATAGAAGTCTAGCTCTTCTTTTTAAAACAAGAATAAAGTGAGGCGCAGGTGTGTCTTGTTGGCAACTTACCAAATTAAGGACGAAAAGAGTGACACTTCAAATGGCTTATTTAACTTCGAAACCATGCTACTGCTGTAGGTTTGTATAATATAACATATCTTCAATAATTGAGATCCTTATTTGTGTTAATTTAAATGCGATACTGTCATTACTATACTGCCTACTATACTATTACTATACTATACTGCTATACTGCCTCATTGGTCTAGTGGTTAGCATGTTCGACTACAGACATGAGGTCCTGGGTTCGAGTCCCGGGTCGGGCCAATTCAAAAATCAATATTGAGTTTTCTATTAAGATTTTCTCAATATTTGCCCGAAGTTGGGAAGTTGGCGGTGTGATCCACCCCCGTGCCTCGGAGAGCACGTTAAGCCGTCGGTCCTGCGCCTGATCTCTCTCCGGTGGTGTCGGATTCCCGTCACATCGGACTATGAGAGTGAAGGAATAGAGAGTGCACTTGTGTACTATGCCTGCCAATCCGCACTGGAGCAGCGTGGTGGGACTATGCTCTAATAACTCTCGCTCCTCGGAGTGAGGAGGCCTGTGCCCAGCAGTGGACCGATAATGGGCTGCTACTTACTTACTTACTGTCATTATGTGTTATTATTACTAATTATGCTATTTTTGAAAATCACATGTGATATATGAGTTCATAAAATTAAATATTAAAAAAAACACCAACACATTAACTAACACCTTTTATTATCTCCACTACTTAAATATATATTGCACTACACTAATATTTACTTCACTATTTGAATTTATAATACTTAGCATTACTTCTCTTAAAATAACTAATTCACAAGAAATAACTCGATGGACTAACTCATATAATTCATCAGCTTGTTAAAATTAACTCGTATTGCAAAACTTTTTGTAATATTATACACCATGGTTTTTCGTATTTCTAAATGTTGCTTCAACATTACTCACGAACTCCCAACATTCCAGAACTATCAGTGTTGTCACCCAACTATCTATAGTCTAACAATAAGCGAAATGCTCATTCAATCATCACGAAATTCCAAAACTATAATTCCGATTGCCTTGAAATTTTCATTGTTACCTCTGTCGCAACGAGATGCTCACTATTAACGGGCTTACCCATATACTCACAGGATCGAAATATATAAGCGAAAAGCGATAACTTACTGCGAGATCTTCAAAATTATTCTCCCGATTTACTAGAAATTTAGCATACTTATTCCTTTCACATGGACGTAGATGTTCACAAAGTTTTTTTCCATATTCCCACTGGATCGAATACTAGCTATTCCCCGCGTAGTTTTTTAGTTTATCGCATCTTGAGCAAATCATAATATATGGATATGTTATTGCTTAAATTACCATCATTTTTATTATGGAAATAATTAATGGAATTTCAAGCCGAAGGACATTCACATAAATGACATGCATTTAAAAAACAAATTGTGTTTACCCGATACGGAGAAAAAATCTGTAATCACGAATACCTTTGCGGTTGATTTTTTTCGGAACACTTTAAGTGCATGCGGCTTCTTTTCTTATTTTAAAAGTGTTAACATAAATTAAAATGTATACAATTAAACAAATTGTTTTATTAAAACTTTCTTTATTTCAATTTTAGACCCTACAGTAATAATATTGGACGACAAAATATTGAGTACTTTAATTGAAAATATTGTAATTTGCAGAAGCAATAGAACTTGGAAGATTTAAGTTATTTTTCGGTTTGGTATTTACTTTTTTATAATTTAAATATTTTTTATGATGGAAAATGTAGCAAAATCAGATAAATAAGTCAAATTTTGGGCTTCATCGGAGCCATAATTCGAAACTTTGATTTTATATTAAAGCGTCGAGTGATTATATATTTATGATGCATATCAAATATAAATAATGTGGTTGCAGAATTTTTATATGCCGCTGCTTTAGATATGACACAATGCAAGTTTTTTTGGATTCAAGTTGAACAGATAGACTACCTCATTATTATAGTGGTTAGTATTTTCGGCCACCGACATGAGGACCAGAGTTCAAGTCTCGGGTCGGGCCAATTCAAAAATGGATATGGAGTTTTTTAATTTTCCCAATTTTTGTCCGAAGTTGGGAAATTGTCAGTGTGCTCCACCCCCGTGCCTCAGAGAGCACGTTTAGCCGTCGGCTCTGCGCCAGATCTCTATCCGGTTGTGTCGGATTTCCTTCACATCGGACTATAGGAGTGAAGGAATACAGAGTGCACTTGTGTACTATATGCTCTAAAAACCCTTTCTCCTATGAGTGAGGAGGCCTGTGCCCAAAAGTGAGACGTTATTGGGCTGCTTACTTTTTTTTAACTTTTTACATAGAATTCAAAATACATTTTCTTGTGTTAAAATCTAACAGTAAAATTGGAAAAATAACACTTTGACCCTGCAAATTGTCGTTATATTATAAATAGGCTTATTTGAATTGTGTCATTGTTCTTCCAGTGCCTGCAATATGTTATCCGGAGTAAATTAGTCAAGGTTCCCATTTTCGTTCGGCTCCATTTCTGGCACAACTGGCACTTGGAGTAATCTCGCATCCATATAAGACTCTACAATTAGCTGTCATACTCGTTTTCTTTGTGCACGCTCTGACTGTTTAATTGTATGTCTCGCTTTGCTTTTGTTTTGTTTGATAACCGACTACGCTAACATATCACGTGTTGTTTTTTTTTGTCCTATTGTGCTCGAAGCTTATAATTTAACGGATTGAGAACTTGGGAACTACTAGGAAGTCCGTTAGACGCTAACTCTTCAAACTTTCTCAAGTGTCTATCATATTCGTGTTAAATAGGTCCAATGCATTATTTGTTACAAAAGTCTTCTGAAAATTCTATCTCACCTCACCCCTTGGACTCATTACATAGAACGAAATCTTTTAAGCACGATTTATTAAAAGCTCACCTAAAAAGTTTCATTCTTTATGAAGAGTTTAAGACTTTCGTGTTAGATGGCGTATGAATTATTTTTATTTTTTACATATGTTTTTGGTGATACTCATTCCTGTAATGGACTTCTTTTAGCACTCTATCTATTTAGCTTCAATTATTCTTGACTATAATTTGACAAGAAGGTAAGTGATTATACAAGCAAAAATGGAAGCGCGCTAGTCTAATTAAATTTACATATATTTGCTATACAGCATCGTATCTGAACGCAAATTTATTTCGTAACAACACACCTCTACTGGTAGGTAGCCACAGCCGAAACCTCCCAGCAGTTGCAGACTCAAATAGATTAAAAAATGCAATTTCCTGAAATTGTCTAGCCAGGAATTGAACCTCTGCTAGTGAATCAAGTACTCAGTTCATTAAGTTCTGACGAACCGATCATCTGTAATTATATATAGTATGTACTTAAGTGCTGTCGCGATGGTTAGATTTATTAAGCTAACGCCACTACCGTTGTGAAGTGCGGTAGAGACCAAATCTTCAAACATTTGTCAATACGTTGTTATAAATCATGTGAGAACTGCTTAATTTAAATGAGAAAATGTTTAAAAGGAGTTACCGGTGGTCAACAGTCGTCATATATCTTCGGAGAGATAAAACATAAAATACATTTTGCGGTCGAGAGGCACTCACAAAGCAACGAAGTGGGTGCATCGTAAACTATATTCGGTGATGTGCTTGATTGTTCCGTATGCGGCTTCTTTGTGCGATTCACTCAGAATATTAATTATTAAAGCACTGTTAAACTCAGTGACTGTCAAATTTAAAAATTCAAAAATGTAGAAGTATTATTATAGCCCTAGAGTTAGCAGTTAGAATTAGACGTAAAGGATTGCACTAATCAGTCGATTACGAGAATGTATCATAAAGATATGCACGAGCTCGATCTCTTAATGTATTCGTGCTTTTTTTTATTGGGGGAAGTCTTAAATAAGATACCCGATAACTTGGGTCAGGCTATCGGATTATGTGGAGTTGTACCCACTAAAACCCCCTCGACTCTCTGCCTGTGCACATGTAAGATTGCTCCGCGTTCTCTGAGGAAATTCGCCGAAGCTAACCTCGTCCAAAAGTCCATTAGACTCATCCAGGTAGGATTTAATACCCTACCATGAATCCACTGTCACAATGACTGAGATGGACTCACCAGGATCGCTAGTGGCAGTGAAAATTCCCTATTCTTACTGCTTGCAAACCAGATGTCCCGAGATTTTTTTTTAGATGTCTAGTAAGTCTTCACTGCCTTATTGCCTCTAATTCCGGATAGAATTTCCGATTCTTTGCTGTTCAGCGGTCTCCTTAACCATGACGGTTTTTATTGGTATAATGTATTGACGCTAGTACTGAAATATATAGCAGGCGGTCCTCAGTTCCATACCCAGGAAGGAAAATTTATGAAATTGTAATTTCTAATTTGTTTAAATATCTGATATTTTCGGTTTCTATCTTTGATTTGATATATAACAATGAAAACGGTGAAACAAAGTGAAAGATTTTATCAGTCGAAATTCATTTTATTCCTCATTCAGAACAGGATTCTTACTAAATGTTTAAATAAATACATTTCATTTAAAAACAATCGAGTCGCTACATTTGTCGTTATGTATAAACAATGAAAAAAGAAACAATAGATGTCATTAAAAAGAAATTATAATTGAGCCATTACTTAACGAGGCGGCGCAATGAATGACTGCATAAGCCCTTCATAACGCGTGTTTCAAACAATTTATATATTCCAAACGGCTAAGCGCCTGAACGCTTAATTTATGCCCTCAGATAGCGTCAGCTTGTGAATGATTAACATCACTATCGGAGACGCGTGTTCTGTGTGGGCTTCGTTAAGATATAAACTATATTTTCTAAAATAATATAACAAAGGGGAAACATTTATGTTTTTGTGTGTATGTTTGAAACGTTTTGACACAAAAAATACTGAAGCATTTTCAAATATGTTTCACCATTAGAAACCTGCGTTTACTCGTACTTGTACTGCGTTTCTCACGTAATGACATCCATCTTGCGCCACCTGGCTCCAGTGGCTACCTGCTACTCTCTTTATATCGTCGCCCGGTGCAGGATCGCCAGTCCAGCACCTTCAGGCCCCAACGTCCATCGGTCCGTCGGACTATGTGCCCCGCCCATTGCCACTTCAGGTTTGCGATTCGTAGGGCTATATCGGTGACTTTGGTTTTGCTACGGATCTCCTCATATCTGATTTGAACACATAGAGAAACACCGAGCATAGCCCTTTCCATCGCACGCTGAACAACTCTGAGCTTTCGTATGAGGCCCATAGTCAGCGACCACGTTTCGGAGCCGTAGGTCATCAAAAAAATACATAGGTATCCCTAATAAAAAGGCATTTAAGGTGTATCGCGTGCGCTTTGAAAACTATTGGTGATAGAAAAAAAATGTTCTGCAGTATTATAGACCGTATTAATATCTACAAAAAAGTCCGAAATATCATATGTCCAACTACTGTACATCATATGCCAATTACCAGCATAACACAAACACATTAGATAAAAAGAAATCTACAGATGCCACTACATTCTTAAGTATCTTTTTTTAGTAGCTTTCAATGGTCCCCGTGTAAATTTTAAAAACCCTTGAACTGAAGATTATAAAACTAGACTCTTGGAGTTGCGAAAGGCTACATGTTGTCGACAAGACCATTTCTATTTATAAATTTAGATATTTTATTGTCGACTTAATAATAGTTTATTGCACATACTTATACGTAACAAACTTGTTTTATCTAGACCCTAGTAAAATTAAAAAAAATGCGATTGTGTGGTTTTATGAAACCACCATGTAAGTGAAACAGCTGATGTGAGTCATTATTAACCTTGAGTGCTCTTCCGAACACATTTAATTTACTATTTACGTTTTTTTTTATAACTGGATGGCGTTTTATGCTTACGCCTGATGGATCTTTTACTTGGCGTTAGGGCGGCCGAAGCCTTCCATCAGTCCAAAGTTAGATAAAAAGGCAGTTTCCTAAATTAGCTAGATCGTACTCAAGCTCTTTGCTAGTAAAGCGAGTACTGCAACATTGCGCCAACGAAGACGTCGCTATCCGTCTATAAGTAATGCAACATGTGGTAGATAGACGAAATAATTTAAGGATGGAAAAAAGCTTCACTTTAAGCCAATTAATCGCACTCACACGCTACCGAGATCGCCTACATATAAAAAAAATCTTAATTAATCCACTATCGAACGGTTATTGGTAATTTATAACATTTTGATAACGGTTTTTGATACCGGTGATTCAAGTCCTTTTCGCACAGAAGAGGAAGCAATAAATTTCATCTATACATTTATGACCTAAAATTAAAATCGTTAGGCGTAGACCAAACTTACAAATTGTATCACGTAGTTTTCTAATATCAAGGCGGAATTTAATTTCACCTTAACTCGTTTAGGAGTCTCGTAAAAGCGGCCAATATTATTATAGTAATGAGATAAAGTGAGGTTTAGTGCCTGTAATTTATTCGAAATAGGGAACTGCGTAATTATTATACAGTAGTAATAAAAAAAGTAGATCAACAGCTTGTGCAAACATATGATTAATTTTATAATACATGCCGTAATTTTGATGAGTACAATAAAGCAGCGAGGTACAAAACAAAGTCCTCCGCGGCGTCTGTTTGTCCGCGATTAACCAGAAACTATTGAACGGATTTTCATGCTGTTTTCACCAAGTGATAAAGTGGTTCTTGTGGAGGGATTATATATATATATATATATCGGAAAATAAGAGAGAGAACGGAGCAGCATAAAGCACAGGGGCGTAGGGTTCTCCGCCGACATCGTTATTAATTGGATCCATTATTTGATTTCTTTTTCTGTGGGCGTTCATGGGTAATGTTGGTGCAATCAAACACTTCATTAATTAACTCGGTTTATAATGTTCAATCACTTAATGTTCCCAATATCAATTTACACAGACTCATTAACACTAATAGCTAGGAACGCGACAGTTTCAATAGTCGACCATTCCAGCCGACTGCCACTCGAGAACTCCCGAGAGATGGGCCGGGCCGCCACTTATTGACTCTGCCCCCACGCCGACACAAAGATGGCGCCAGCGTTCCACAGACTCTTGCACTATATATATGTCGGAGTGCAACAGTCTGTGGAACGCTGGTGCCATCTTTCTATCGTCGTGGGGCAGAGTCAATAAGTGACAGTCCGGTGCACGTCTTTCGATAGTTCTCGGGAGATAGCCCGCCGGTGCGGTCGTCTTTTGAAACTGTCGTGTTCCTAGCTATCATTGTTAATGAATTTGTGTAAATTTATATCGGGAACATTGAGTGATTGAACATTATAATCCGAGGTAATTAATAAAGTGTTTGATTGCACCAACATTACCCACGAAAGCCAACAGTATGGAAATTATAGATGCCATTAATGACGATGTCGACGGAGAACCCTACGCCTCTATGCTTTATGCTCTAGTCCTTTCTCGCTTATTCTTCGACATATATATAAGTTTTATGAAAATTGCTTGAAGTATAACTATAATTATAGAAAGTGTACGTAAAAATCCAGCTACTTGGGAGCATTTATCGAAAATGCTGCTTCCCTCTATTACTGCTTGATGGCGCGTAGCTACTAGCTCAGCGCCATCGAGCAGAAGTTACCAATTTCGTATATAAATAGTTTTTGTTGTAGTTTATAATCTACATAATAGATCTACAGAAGCTAATAATATAGTATAGATGTTGTATTATATTAAAATCACACCACATTTTTGAAAGCGACACATATCAAGGTGATGCGATCCTAAGACAAACAAATTGTGTTAGTATGTGCTGTACAAAGCGTACGAAGCTAGTCGCAAGTATAGAACATATGATTCGCCTGTCTGTATGTTTACTCCCTCTAATCTCCGAAAGAGTTAGGCCTATTTTGACGAGCCTATCTGTTATAAGGAGTAACTTAGGCTACTTGTTCTTTCAAAAATAATCCAGAATTACGCAGGTAGCTACTGCAATCTGATTCCTACAAGTACTGTAGACATTGTAAAACATATACAAATTTTAAAACTATTTTTGCTTATGCTTAACATTATGAAAATCACAGAGATTTGTCTTTAGCGTTAAGCTTACATCTAATTATAGTTAAAACTATATTGTGTACAAATTCTATTATTATTAAATAATCGATTGCATTTTCATTATATATTATGTAAATTGCGCAAGCTGCATTTTTACTGAGCGACATAGGCAAAAACATAGGGATCCCTAATAAAAATGCATTAATCTATCCCAAAGTGTGAAAAAATTGGTCACCTAAAATCTTTCATAGCGTGCGCTGCGAAAACTATTAAAGAAAGAACAAGAAAATTTCCGACAAATTTATAGAATGTATTAATATCTTCAAAAAAGATAGCATATGTCCAACTACTGTAGTTATGCCAATATAAATACTTTTTACATATCAGAACTTAATAAAAGTGCCGTCAATAAATCAAACCATATTATTCATACCTCTGTATTTATCCTTATTCTATTAAATGTAACATTCTTTATTAAAGACCGTTTTAATATCTGAAAAATACTTTTTAAGTTATTGAAATAGGACATTTCATTCAAATGATATAACGAATATAAAAATGTCAATCTAAAGAAAATTTTAGCAACCCTTATAATTGGGCCTGCGACTGGTGAGATATTCATTTTCCAAGTATACCTATGGTACCCACCGAAATATCGATACTTTTTTTATTTTTATCAAATTAAATCAAGAATTTTCCAATACCTGTAGAATATTCTTAAATTTGCTTATGTCGGACATTCTACGTAAATGATGTTACGAATTTAAAAATGTATTTGTTAGATACATATTCGTTTTAAAGTAGAATCTGTACATTAATTGGGTGATGAATGTAAGTGTGTATCTAATAATCTGAAAGGTGCCATAAAAGTTTTATGTTAACGAAAATTAATCTATAGTAAGACTTAGTAGGCATTGCTAGTATATTATAAAGAGGCAGCATCCGACGAGGGGCCAATCCATCAAACATCTTAGTACTATGTGTACAGTTAACCTGCCACCAATCCAATCAGCGTTTTTGCTTGATGTCAACGCCCGCTCAATAACAAGATGAGTGAATAGAATCACGCCGTAGACATTCACAATTGAAGCAAACAAAAAGCATATTAATCCTTCATCATTCACAATTAGATCCTCGAGTACGTCTACTACTTAACAAACTTTGTTGGACCTATTTTGCTTTCTAACAAGTAATGAAAGGGAAATCTTGCTGTTGTTGTCGACAACCTTTATTCCAATAATTAGCAGTTTCATGTAGTGTCAGCTGCGTAGTTCCCGACCCTGTAAGATTATGGACAAATCCATTCTTAGAGTCTTAATCGCGAAAGGAAATTTTGACTAAATGTCAAGTCAATAAGTCATATTTTTTGCTGGCATATGCAGAAATAATTATTAATTGTAATAATAGTATTGTATTAATAGTACGTTTACATTTTATTTTAATTAATATCTACATTGGGTATTGTTTTAAAGTAATTTTATGGAATTCATAAAGAACGACCTTAAATTTAGTTCGAATACGTATTTCCGCCTGCTTCCGTTGTCATCAATTTATTTGCAGTTTCTATGTAATAAGTTACTAGTTATTATCCATTATTGGAGAGCTAAAAAATGACTATAAAATAATCTGCAAGCCAAGTTACATATTTTTTTTAATTTATAAGGCAATTTAAAAGAAAGTTATCTCAAAGAATTATTGAAATGTTATTATTCTTAATCTCGCATTTTTAAATGTGGACCAATAACTGTTGTTTTTAATATTGACGAATAATCAGTGTTTATTTGTTTTTAGAAATCAAAAGATAGAATGAGATTTAAATTGTTACTTTATCTATAATAAACTCTTGTAGCTGTAATTTCTTAAAAGAAGCTAAAAATAAGGTTCACTGTTGCATTATGCATATGGGAGTTTATATTATCGCAAATAAAATCAAAATATTCTGTATTCAAGTAGGCACATAAGGCACTTTTGAATCGTCAGTAATCTGTCCGTTGGTAATAAATCTACCACCGATTCGGAAAGTTGAAAACGCTAAGAAGAAACCGGCAAGAAACTCAGCAGCTACTATTTTAGAGATAGTTATCGCTTAAGTAATCTTCAACATTATAATATGCCTTTTGTTTGTGAGATATTTCTTAGAATTATGTGGAGGCAAATCTAAAACTGATTGCGGTATCTTATTAAAATTGAGCATACTCAACTATAAAAATGATTTCTGAACCTTTTACGGAATACGTTGAGCCTAAAAATGAGACGTTAATAACGTAACTTTTCTATCTTAGGTCATTGGGCTTGGACCTTCGATTAGCCATCTCGATTCTCCAAGTATTGGATAAATACAAGTTCATTTTTTTTGCATGATACGCAATTACAGCTAACGAGTCTAATATGTGTTGAGCATGTTTCAAACTATGCCTCTATTGAACTTGGTCGGACGCGTTTTAACGGTACAGCAATTCGGCTTTCTAATTTGATTCGTCGTGGGATTTTTCAAGTACACGGTACACTCGTTACGTTATCGGCATCTGATTATCGTGGACCATAATAATTATGATCATGGCATGACGCTTTGGTTGTTTAAATAATCGCAAATCATCTCTGACCGCACCGCTGCGTTCTTGGAAATGCAAATCAATAGCGCTTAAAAGCTGTACTTGAGCGGTCTTTAAAGAATCGATGGTGTAATATTCTTGTTTCCACATCAATTCGCCGCCGCGTGCTAACGAGGCGTGCACGCCAACACGGCCAGCTGGAGATTTACGGTATTGTTTGCGAAAAACATACCGCACCGGCACTCGGAAGATTTCTGGAATTTGGAAAGCCTTGTACAATGCAATCTCGGTATTCATCGTTTTTCAATTCCAAGCTATAAGTTCACAATCACGCTATATATAACTTATTCGAATTTTCAATCTACTCAACTTCAAAAATTCTTTATTGAAGTAGACTTTTACAGCGCTTTTGAAACGTTAAACATTGTGTTCATATTATTTGTAATGTACGACTGATGATGATATTAAAGATAGAATTAGAATCTCAAGTAACGAGGGTTCACGTGCTGTTCTGAGAAGAACCCACATCTAACTCAATCGGCGATTCATTAATAAAACATAGAGCTCGTTTACCAAAGACTTCGCCATCACGTGAATTCCGAAGCTGCTAAACTTCTGGATATCACACGGCCAAAGAGAAGACTTAAAAGAACAAAACATTTTGAGTTAGTGAAAGTGTAGTGACAAAATATAGTGTAGTGTAGTGTTTATAGCAAGAACTCAAGATCAAAAGACATAGTAAACTAAGCACAGTCGTTGGACTCTAGACTTAGATAACACAAGTACATAATTAGGTAGATTAGGTCAAATTATTATTACTAATTAGTCTGTAATGCTAGATCGTAATCTTATATTATAAAATAAACATTGGTTGGTTATAATAATAAAAAAAATTAGATGGACTCGTTGGCGCAGTGGTGTGAGTACTCGTTTTGCTAGTGGCGGCCCCGGGTTCGAGCCCCGGTAGGGTGTATTTAGAAAATTGTATTTTCTAATTTGTCTGAGTCTGGACTGGTGGGAGGCTTCGTCCCTGGTTTATTACCTCCATACCAGCAGAGACGTATCGCCAAACAAAGTGTTTCGTGTTCCGGTACGATGACCACATGAGGTGGTATATCGCCTCTTACCAGATTAGCGCGCTTTTATCTCAGGCTGTATCATCACTTACCATCAGGTGAGATCAAGCGCTAAACTGTCAGCAATGAAAAAAATATAATGCTAATTTTTTAACCCCATGTATTAAAAGCTGACATAAAAGGTCTCTTTTTGTGTATCTAATCAATTCAAGAAATTCCGAAAGTAAAATTGAATTCAAAATTTAGTACTCAATATAGTACTATTTAAAACAAACAGTGATTCTAACGTAATATTCTGTCGTAGTAAAAGTTTTAACTTTTAAAATGATATATTTATGGAAATATTGAAATTTTTTCAACAGTTTCGACTTCACATTATACACGATAATGATACATAAGTCGACGCAATTGCATATTACAGCAATAAGGAAGAATATTTAATTTGACTCCAAATATATATTATTAATAAAAAATATTACATTCTCATAATTCGTATATATAACTTTCACCTCCAGTGTATCTTTCTTTAAATACTCAATAGAATTTTTTACATATTGACTATTTGAACGGGTACATATCACGATGGCGATTTTTAATTTTTAATTTTGCAGCAGGGAACTCAACACTGGATAGAGCTTCATAGCCCGAAGGTTCTTTCCACGGACCGCCATTATATGCCGAGATTAGTTCGCGAGGCCATTGAAATTAAAAAATATCCTAATTTCAATCGTGAAGATGGTTTTAAGCTGGCTGATACGTGGAATCCAGTGGTGAAGCTATGCCAAATGAACAAACGACGCAATTTTTCAAAATTAAAACGTGACGTTGTGAGTGTAGTATGCCGACAAATGGATGTGGGTGCCGTGAAAAATAAAAGAATCAGACGTAGGGTAGACAGATTCTGCCCTTGACAGCTTGACACAACCGACCACAGCAGTATCGTCGTGACCACGATCCATGCAACTGGGTCGAAATATCGGCAAAATTAAAAATTAAAAATCGCCATCGTGATATGTACCCGTTCAAATAGTCAATATGTTAATGAACCACGAAAATTTAAGTTTAAAAGAATTTTTAACTCAAGAAACCGTGTTTTCATATTTTTTTTCTATTATTTAGATCTCGAGATTGAAATAAATAAAATAATAATATGTATCCGTTATAAATTTCTTATTTTATTATTGTTGTTAATTCATTTTAAAAATATTTATACTTACATTTTCATTTAATGTATAAAACATTTATTTATATATTGTTTAACGATTATTTGGCTAGGCAACAATAAACCGTGGTCAAATATAGATAAAGATGGTGTTAATAATGTACATTATACATAATAATAAAAGCAAATATGTATTTTTGTTCAATGATGTAAGCTTCCGCAATTTAAAGCAGGATTCTCCGCTTTAATAAATTGCGGGATGACATCATTTATTATGGATAGATGATTTACTGTTTCTTTGAAATAGTCTTTGTTAAGAATGATCGTGTAATGACCCACACCCTTTGTAGCCTAAGGTGATTTAGAATTATCAGCGAACCCCGCTTTCACCTGTGATGAATAACCTCAGCCCTCATCCTTGCCTCATGACTTGCTATCGACCTACACAAATCGTTTCCCTTTCATCGCTCTCTCCTCGTTGTTTACACGGAATATTTAAAAACCCTCGTGTGGATGTATCAGCGTCACTATTATCGGTAATGACCCCGTGAAAAGTTAGTTTTATGAAGTGAAACGTCTTTAGGCGAAACGAGTGGTTAGCGTCACGAAGATGTGCAGCGTTTATGCTATTTCATTTGAAACGTAGGTAGTTTAATATTGATAAATAACATGTGGCGTTTTAATTTACAATTAATTCGTCATTTGAGATTTCAATAAATTATTTGTATTAATTTTCGACACTTGATATTTTAAAATTAATTTAATTCCTAATATATCTCCCTTTTTCCCTTTATGTCTCGGAAAATTTAACTTTTTTATTTATATACAATGACTAGTTGTATCTGGCGTTATTACCTCCGTGGTATCGTCTAAATATGAGGAAGCCCGGATTGTCAGCCTAAACCAACGAACTCAAAATAAATCGGCCCTGCCATTTAAAAACAATTCAGTCAGATACATAGTATATATATCTTTATATACATAATTCTTATGTGCGTGTATTTTTGTCACTGAACTAAACGGTTGGACTGATTTTGTTAATTTTTTTGTGTGGCTTCAGGTAAATTCGAGAATGATTTAGATCGGGAATTCGATGAGATAAACAACGAATTTACCAATATATCCAAGGGCACATAAACTAAACTAAACGCGTGACACCGCCGGGTACAGCTGGTACATATATTTTTATTTTATTCATAAATAAAATCCCTATAAGAGGTATTAATTTTTCGAACGAAAGAGGTACCCATAAGTTATTGTATTCTTCTTTTGTCCTATTTTTGTGGTAATCAGTATACATCTATCTATCTATATACCCTTGATGCGTTTAGTTTCAAAATGTCAATAGAAAAACATTCATATTTCCACATTAATTTTTAGAAATTTAATTTAATAGGGCGATGTCTTGAGAAACATTTCTTAATTACCCAATTTTTTTAAATACATTTTAAAATCGCATAGCTTCACTTTTGGCGTCTGTAAGAAGCAGCCCTTTAACGTCCCACTGCTAGGCACAGGCCGCCTCACTCCGAGGAGCGAGGGCTTTTAGAGCATAGACCCACCACGCTGCTCCACTGCGGATTGGCAGACATAGTACACAAAGGCACTCTCTATTCCTTCACTCTCATAGTCCGATGTGACGGGAATCCGACACGACCGGAGAGAAATCAGGCACAGGACCGATGGCTTAACGTGCTCTCCGAGGCACGGGGGTGGATCACACCATCAACTTCCCAACTTCGAGCAAATATTGAGAAAATCTTAGTAGAAAACTCAATATCTATTTTTGAATTGGCCCGACTCAGGACTCGAACCCAGGTCCTCATGACTGTCGTCGAACATGCTAATCACTAGACCAATGTTTCGTCTGTACATGCCTTTAAATATCGTCGTTAGGACTAATTCATCACATACTATATTATAACAGTTCATTACTACAATGCCTAGGGGGATAGATAGATTGTATTAGCGAAATTAATATACTTTCTCTACTACATTCGGGGTCGGGTATTGTTTTGTGAGTGTTCATCAGACAGTGTCTTCATAATTTAGCGAATGAAATATTTAAACGGTTTATTTATGATTAAATTCCCATATTATTCTTGCCAGAAATATGTTCATGTAAAATCTCCAAAGTTATTCACATAATTAGGGCATCTTTTGATGATAGCTGTAACTTAGTAGGAAGCCTTTTAAACATATACAAATAAACATACATATACAATATTATATCGTAAGAATTTAACAGACATGTTGATTATTAGTAGTTTTGTATAACAACGATATATATGTCCAGTAAAATAAAGCTTAAGGTAAGGTTAGTATTAGCCCATTAACGCCCCACTGTGGGGCACAGGGCTCCTCACTCGTATGAGAGAGGGTTTTTAAAGCATAGACCCACCACTCTGCTCCACTGCGGATTGCCAGGCATAGTACACAAGTGTTACTCTCTATTCCTTCACTCTCATAGTCCGACGTGACTGCCATCCGACACGACCGGAGAGAGATCAGGCGCAGGACCGACGGCTTAACGTGCTCTCCGAGGCACGGGGGTAGATCACACCGCCAAATTTTTCTCAACTTCAGGCTTAAGGCTTATTATTATTTTATTTCAAAAAATATCAGTCCACTACTGCCTTTGCCTTTTTTTTATATTACTATATAAAAAAAGGCAATTTGTTGTCCAATAACGTCCCACTTCTACGCACAGTTCTCTTCAGCTATAGGAGATAGGGTTTTTAGAATATAGACCCACCACGCTGCTCCACTAATGATTGGCAGGTATAGTACACAGGTATATACGCAAATACAACAACACTCTCTATTCCTTCACCTTCATAGTCCGACAGAATAGCAATCTGGCACCACTGAAGAGATATCAGTTGCAGGACAGACAGATTAACGTGCTTTCTGAGTAACAGGGGTGGAACACAACACCAACTTCCCAATTCCGGCAAAATATTGAGAATTTCTCAACTCAAAACTAGGTCTTACGTATGTAACCGAACAAACAGATCAATAGACCAATGAGGCAATGTTTTATTTGTTACTGCACAAATTTTATTTTATGTTTATAATTAATTTTAATAATGATCGTCATTTTGATAGTTTTTAAGAAACCTCGTCTATCTTTCTAATAGTTTGACAGTCAGGTGTTATTTCGTAGTCGTGCCTAGTATGACCGTAATTCAGCGTCGTCGCCTCGCGGATTTCTCTGCTGATGAATTGCTAGAGCCATTCCCCTTGTCTCGTTAGCGTTTGTAATCGATTCTTAGTTTTTGTCGTGCTTTGATTATATAGCTCGAGTTTAACGTTATTGGTGTCCGCCTCGCAATCGGTTAATCGAATGGCGATGCCCAGTTAAGATTAATGACTTTTATGTGTGGCATTCTTTATGTGGCGCTGTTGGCGCATTAAATTAGTGCGATCGACGGTGATCGTTTTTTTTTGTACATTTTAGAAGATATTTCTTAATAAGGAGTTGTTTCGTTATTTTATTTTAAGTAACCTGTTGTTAATCTGTTATCTGTCTACTGTCTATGAATGATATAGTTTAATTTGATAATGTGTTAACTGGAGATTTTGAGGTTAGTAATACACTATCATCTGCCCAACTGGCCAGCAATGACAGAGTTTAATAAAGTAACGCACTTACTTGAATTGGTATTAAAGGTAACACTGTTTAATTTAACACGTTAATGATGCCTGTAGTCATTAGTAGTCGCAAAAGGTTCGATCCTTAGCAAGAAAAGTTTAGATAATTGTAGTTCTTGTCTCTCTTAGTCGGGTCTCTCATATTTGAGGATCGTGGTTAGGCGTCAGGGTAGGTTATGGAGCGAATGATCTGCTTTCACCGATTTCTTTTTATCTTTCCAGCGCCTCTCTTACTACCAGGTAGAAATTGAAAGAGGACAAGTTTGTTACTTGATCTGTCAAAAATATTTTGCCTCGCGGACGTCTTCGCTGGTAGAGTGGTAACTAGCCTCGGTGGAAGCCACTCAGCATCCCGTCCTTTTTATGTGATGGAATATTCAAAAATATAGCCGACAGCCCCCCAGTAGCCAACTACAATGTCTGCTGGAGTGGCTCTGGCAATTTGGGCAGTATGTTTTGGGGAAACCACCTGTTCAGACTTAGAAATATTACAAAATTCTATTACATTTTTGAAACAGTTATATAGGATACAGTTTACTATCAATTAGACATTCTTTGGAATCATCATGAACACCACCACACATCTTAAATATTGGTTCACCGTTGAAATTAATTCGCAACAATGATCAACAACGGACCAAGATTTGCTGTTAAAAATATCGCCGAGTTTGATCAGAATCACATTCATCAGCGGCCAAAGTAATAAGATACGCTGATACTGCGAATTCCAATGATTTTGAGTGATTTGCTCTTTGATTTCAAGGGATTACAGTTTCCAGTTTATTGCTGACAGCTTGACTGTGATGGCAAGTGATTGATACAATCTAAGTTTGAAGCGCAATTATCTGTTAGGTAATTTACCTCTTTCGCTCTGTTGCCAATCTTAGCCAACCTTTAGGCAGATCGTCATCCCATCTCTTTATTGGTCTGCCTCTGCGTCTTTTTCCGGTTCTTGGATACCACTGCGATACCTTGTTGAGCGAAACAAATGGAAAGATCTAGAGGAGGCCTATATCCATGACGGCTTGAGCCGATGCTGAAAAAAAGAATCATTATGTTATGCTAATAAATATATAGATAATAAATATATAAAAAGTTTATATCGGTCCGAGAATAAAGGCAATTTTTATTTATTTATTATTTATTATACCTTGTGTAAATGCGTCTGACTTGTGTTATAATTTGACCGAACAGCTAACTTTATGTTGTTCACTCACGAGTCTAAATACCAAAAAATCTTAATGTATAATAAGATCCTAATTTTAAAAAGTTAATAAATTTACTAAATTTATGTCTTTTTTTAAAGTAGTAGCACAAGTAGGGTCTGCTTACTCGTAGTGTACTTATGAATCTCTAAGAAAGAATGTACCTCATGACAAAGGAAACATTTTAAAGTAGGTACCTTTACTGGTGACTATTAGTACAAATTGTTGTGAACGATACGGTCAAGTGTGTATGTAATGGCATGTTGTCACTGATAAATAACACTAAATAACTTTCTTTGTCCCCTTAGTAATAGTAACGGTCGAATTGATTCCAGCGCCTGACCTTAGCTCTCGAGATATTTATGACTTGTTAGTTATGTTGAACGAAATACGAGCACTTCCATTATTTATACTTAGATGATACTTGCGTTCTAGTTATGCCCGTAATTTCACTGGTATCAGCGTAGATTTAAAATGAATATTTCAATATTTTCTCAAACATCTTTCTATCGCTTGTAGTAATTATAATAACAAGAAACCAGGCTCCACTAAGTTTCTCCTTAATAAAAGAAACTAACGTGGTTGATTGTTCTTTCCAATCCATCTTTTGCTTTTCGGTGAAGGAAATTATAGTGCAGAGACCTGCAAATCCTGGAGTAATTCTGGATTGTTTATTCTCTACCAATGAGTGAGAAGGCCTGTGACCAGCAGTGGGACATTAGTCAGATACTATTTACCTTAATATTAAGAACCTTCGCAAATAAATCAATCTAAATGTATTTTACTTAACCAAATCGCTTCTTATGATTATCTAATCTACTTCTTATCCACTACAGCCGAAGTTCGTACACTAAAAATCTATTAGAAAGATTTTCAGTCAATTCAATCCTTTGTAGTTAACGCAAACACAATTTCTGTAAAACTATTTAGTTAAACTCGTTTACAATCGAAGATTCTTCCTCTACGAACCACGTTCGTTTCCTTTTTCGTTTTGAAAAATTCTCGAAAGTATAAAAATATATCTTCTTAATTGTTTATATTATATTCGATATTCTATGGGCAAAAAGTATATTTTGCAATTATTTTTCCATTTCCAATATTGTTTTGCTACTATTACGAATAAAGCTGGAGTCACTGAAGCGAGTACTTGCACCATTACACCAGCAAATTAAAAATAATAAAATACACCGTTATGGCCCCACTATAACCGCTGACATATATACAGACACCGTTTTTGGAGTCTCATAACTTCATAGATTAAGTTCGATAATGAAATTTCACAGCCATTGTATCGAAACAAAAGGCCCAAATTGTTGTGGCATTCCGCGAAGTTAGCAGTGCTAAAACAAAGTTTAGCTCCACGGCTCGCTCTTAAGCCAAATGTTCATGGAAATCTTGTTGTCAATGCTTTAAGTTTGCTCTATAGAGTAGCGCGATGGAGGCGATAAACTCACCATATACGGACCACACACGCTCGCCTGCCTCACCAGATTAAGGTAGAAACATATTACTGAATCGAAAAGATGTAAAATTAAAATATTCTTTATTCATGTATGTTGAAAAAACACTTGAATCGTCAGTCGTCAATATACATACTCATAGGGGTAAGCAGAGACCACGTCCTTCCACTTGCCACGATTCTTGCATATCTCCTTCACTTCTTTTATTCTCATTAGACCTTTCATACAAGTTCGTCGGTTTAGAGTACTCTTGACCTGGCCCTTATTTAAAATGTCCTGAATTGGATAACTTTCCCATTCACTCCTGACTCATAAATCCTTTTTATCAGTCTCCTTTCATTCATACTCTCTACGTTCGCAAACCATCTAAACATACCTTTCTCAATTTTAGTCAGTACATTTTCTATTATACTACAACGTTGATATTATACTACATGTGTAAGATTTTAATAATCTTCTTATTAAATGATGTTTTTGACATATTTCTTAAAATGATGTAGAGGCTAATACAAAACTGTTTGCGGTATCTTATTGAAAATGCGTTTGCTCAAACCGACAAATGATTTCTGAACCTTCTAACTCTAAAATATGGCATTACAAGTTTGTTTTTGTTTAACAAATTTGAGATTTCAAATTGTAACTTCAACAATTTTATCCGAAAAAGATAAGTACAATAACTATTTATTGCATACTAAATACTTTATGAAATTAGAAGAACATAGACAGAAAAGTATGCAACGTCAGGCCTTTTCTCAATGTAGTGATGTTTTCTAATTTTTTAACAGTTTACCTTCATCGTATAAAGTACAAATTATAAGACCAGCCTCATTCTATGTAATATTTCTTGTTATTTAATTGTATTATGATGTAGGTGCATTTAAATTTTAAATCGCTTTGTCTGAGAAACGCTATTAAAATATTAATAAAAAAACACACTAGTTAAGAAATTGTGATTTTTTAATGACATACGTTTCTGAGACGTGGTCGCTGACTATGGGCCTCATGCGGAAGCTCTAGAGTCACTCAGCGTGCGATGGAGAGGGCTATGCTCGGAGTTTTTCTACGTGATCGAATCAAAAACGAAGAGATCCGTAGTAGAACCACAGTCACCGACATAGTCTTACGAATCGCGAACCTGAAGTGGCAATGGGCGGGGCACATAGTCCGAAGGACCTATGGACGTTGGGGGCCGAAGGTGCTTGAGTGGCGACCCCGCACCGGACGGCGCAGAGTAGGCAGACCTACCACAAGGTGGACCGATGACATAAAGAGGGTCGCCGGTAGCCGCACGAGCCAGGCGGTACAAGATCGGGCCTTGTGGACGTTATTACGTGAGACCTATGTCCAGTAGTGGACGTCCATCGGTTGAAGCGACGACGACGACGATTCTTTAATGACATTGATTATAGTTTTTTACTGTAACATAAGAAATTATGAAAAGGAAAGGCGTTTGGTTGTTCATACTAAGTATGCTTTATCGAAATATATCCCAGTAAAACTTTTAAATTATTAAAACATTCACATCGTTGGTTTCACACTATACAGCCTTTTCATCTTCATTCACCTAAAAACGATTGATATAAAATACAAAAACAAGATTTACAATGTGAAGCATTTAATAAAAGAAATATTTTTTAGACGTTTATTCTGTATAGGTATAATATCGTTAAACATTGAGGTCAACACTTTCGGACACTTTCGAACTTTTCGAAGGTTCAATTTCGAACACTTTGTAGTCACAACTTGATGGCAGATATTTACAAGCACGCTGCTAAGTTGAGTAGGTCAGGTTGTATCTGCACTATGATAGCATTACTTTGTCATCTATATAATTACCTAGTCTACAGATGTTGTTAATTTAGTTAAAAACGGAGTAAATACATTCATATGTTGATCCTAGAATCCCTTTTTAAAACAACTACACAACAAGGCAGCTCGAAAGACTATATTAACAAAATTATTCCGTTTGTTAAAGTAACCTCGTATTGTATTACATTTCTTAATATTGGACAATGTTTTTGGTATTTTTAAGTATTGTCACTCAACTATCTATAGTGTAACATAGGCGCTTAACATATAGAGGCAAGACTTGGTATAAGTCAATTACTAATCTTTCAAAATTGGACTACACCAAGTCTAACAAAGATCACTTACCATTACGTGAACGTAAAAGCGTAATATACGAAAAATAATCTCTTTCTCAATTGTTTAGATTACACAACTCGCAAATAATTTGTTGTCAAAGTGATAGTCTTAAACATACATTTACTGTAATTTCTATTTACATAACATATTGCATTCTTGATTGCAAGTGTATATTCCTTTATCTATGATGTTTCAAATGTGAAAATCAACATGAAATGTAGTAATAAGAGCACAATTTCTGTGTATGTTTGTTCTGTAACCTCATTTGTTAGTATACAGAAAGATACTTGTTCGGACAATATAACCTAATTTCGTATAACAAGTACTCGGCTGATTGCACTGAGGCCTTAACATGATGTATGACATAAGAATTATCGTCCAATATTGTATGAAAAATAAAGAAATTCTTAACAATATTTAATTTACATTAGATTTGAATTAGCTGTTTTAAAAGTGTTCCTTTAAAGTAAAAGTGTATTAAAGGATACTATTTATTCTGAAATGACTACGTATTTAAAGCATTTCAAACATATTTTCAAAGATATACCAATGATATTTGCGCTCAGCGTTTTAAACGATATTCAGTCACTGCACTTTCATCTTGATCTTTTGCACTGTATGGCCACTGCACTTACCGACCCGTTTCCATGCCGTGACCGTCTACAGAACAGTGCCTTATATTATATATTCTTATAACCAACAAGCTATATATTCGTAGATTATTTAGAACAGCTTCTGTTCTCATTATTTCTGATTTATAGAACGTCTAGGTTCTTGATAGTGTCACTTATATGTATTTATAGAAGCATTTTAATATTTTATGTATAATATAACTATAAAGCTTGTTACAATTCACTTTCGTAAGGAAACAGCAACTTCACTGTGACAATAGTACCAGTTCTCGCTTCGCTAGCAGAAGTCCAGGGTTTGATTACTAGAAGAGCATATTTAGGAAAGGTTATTTTATAATTTGTCAGTCTGGGCTGGATAGAGGCTTCGTCTGTGGTTAGATA
The DNA here is from genome assembly GCA_015832385.1 of Elymnias hypermnestra. Classification (NCBI taxonomy): domain Eukaryota; kingdom Metazoa; phylum Arthropoda; class Insecta; order Lepidoptera; family Nymphalidae; genus Elymnias; species Elymnias hypermnestra. The sequence goes on along the minus strand of JACTOM010000060.1, from coordinate 432,138 downwards.
CCATTCTAACAGCAACGTAGTACGCTTCCAATTTAGACTGTATCATCTACCGTCAGGTTTACCACCAAATACCAAATTGACATCAATAAAAAAAATATAAGTTCGTGCGTACAAATTACACATGTCAGAAGTGAAACTTCTTTGGCAAACTAATTTTTAAATCTTGTTTATATTTATACAAATCTATAGATTATCTATAGAATACCTTAGATTATCCTCATCCCACATTTTAATCAAAAGTAAAAAGAATCCCATTGCTGGGCACATGCCTTTTTATTCATAGGAGAGAGGTTTTTTAGAGTCAAAACCCAGCACACTGTTCTACTGACGGTTGGCAGGAGTAGTACAGAAGTGTATGCGCTGACAAATACACTCTCTACCGTTTCTACTCTCATAGTCCGATTTGATGGCAATTCAACACGACTGGAAAGAGATCAAGCGCAGGTTCGACAGCTTAATGTGCTCTCCGAGATCACACTTTAACAGAAAATGCAGTATAAATTTATGATTTCGCCCGACAAGGGATACGAACACAAGGCCTCATGCCTGTGTCACAAATAGAGCAATAATCAGTAATAATTAGTAAATTAATAATATGTTCATAATTTTAACAATTTTTTTAAAATCATTAAATATTAAATAGGATTTTATGACAAAAACTAATAACCAAACTAAAATATTGTTTAATTCCAGTAAACTTAAAGTTTTTTGTCAAAGATTCTGCCACCGGTTCGGAACTTAACCGACTAGAGAAAAATTCGGCAAGAAACTCTATAGTCTTACTCTTTTTTTTTAATGTTTTATTTAATTACAATAAAATACATCAACAACATCCATTATCATTAAATATAAAAACAAATAGGATTAGTTTTGTATCGCAGATCAGCCCTTTTTATCGACAAAACTAACTTAAAACACAATAACTGGTAGCTAACGTTGACTTCAAACAGAGAACTCAACTAACTTCTACGAATATGTATACCTTTCTTGCTAATGAGGTTATTACGGCAAAACACCAATGAGAGTGTTTAGCGCCAAATACATTTCTTAATTATCTTATTTATTAAGAAAATACCACTCCCTGTTAATTTTTAATAATTACAATAAATATTATTTAAGCAATTCTAATCGTTTATGCAACATTACAGCAATAATATACCAAATTGGCATTATTTACAATGTTTACAAATTCACGAATGGGAACAACTTTGTGAAGGCTTTCTAGGAATACGATTTAGTCAAATGACGAACCGTATCCTTTATTAAAAATATTATTTTATTTGAAATTAATTATTTTATATACATATACCTACTATCACCTGCACCCGAACAAGCTTAATAATAGACCACTGAGGAGTGAGAAATTAACAGTAGGAATTGATGTATATGGTTGCAATTCTCTAATAACTAGAAATAAGTCCACAAGATTAGATCAGTCACGACGTCCATTAGCAGTATTGCATCAATGATGAAGAAAGTGCGTTTTTAAAAGTGATCTCCAAATATTTCCGTATCAACATTCCAGCCATTAATTAAAAGGGTTTCCAAATTAGCTCTCCTGATTTGTACAACGGATTCGGCTTCCTGTTTCGGCTTATGAACGCGTTGTTCAAACATGTCCTTCAACATCCGAGATGTTTAGTCTCGGGTAGAGTGCTTTAAACTGATTTGGATTCTTCAAACTAAGTTATTTATCACGTATATTATGAATTCTCTTTGTGTAATCTCTTATGTGGAATTGTGTAATTGATTCTAAATAACTTCAAACAACATTTTTAAAGTAAAATTATAAAATATGAAAGTAACTATGTTATATGTTGCAATTCATAGTATAATTTCACTCGATTAAACATTTGTCGTATACCAATAACTAAAATTGTCTGTTTATGTCAAATTAACAGTTCTTCACTATATATATATCGAAGTATAAAACTTATATTAAAAAGTACATATTTCTGTCAGTTTCTTTGTCTGTTTGCTCAGTCTAATCTCTGACATGGCTGGACCGATTTTGATGGGACTTTCGCCGGTATATTTCTGATGTTATAAGGAGTAACTTAAGCTACTGTTATATTAGAGAATCAGGCATCTGTAACTACCAGTTCGTTTGGAAAATAATTTTTGTTCATTCTCTCAAGTTCAAACACATTTCTAAAGTGAAGCCTTTTTTTCATCGCCTCAAATTTCACGGCAATCTATTGAATGTCGCTTTACATCCGTGGAGTGGAAGGTGAAGTGAAAGGCTTTCTGAAAGACATCCAAGGCTTTTATGGCTGCGGCCATGGCTCGCATCGGCTGTTTCACTTGCATATCATGGTTTCATTCAATCAAGTCAAAACCACACATTTTTTTTTAATTTTGCAAAAAGCTTAAGATTCTTTATATGTAATGAGTTAAAAATTTCATGTTAGTATATGTATTTAAATTATTAATTATTTCAATTTATTTATATACTCTTTATTGTACACTATGTAAAAACTGACAAAATTATAAGAGAGCCACAAGAGGCCGTCTTATCGCTAATGAGAGATTTCTCCTAGACAACCTTAAGATGAATTTAATTAATTAACAAACATATTTGCAGAAAATTTTATAATGCCATCTATTAAAAGCGTAAAAGTTTAAAAACTGTTTTTTCAATGCAGTTAGTGAGTTTAAGAAGTTCGTGTTAGGTGGCTTACGTTTTTTTTTTTTATAAATAACTTGTTGGCATTTGTAGTGTGACATAAGGTGATGCCGTTCGACATGAATTACCCAGGGAGCCTTAGTAACTCATAAAAAAAAATTAATACGATGATAGCACGCAATGAGACGTGCCACGCGATGTACCCGTTTACCTGTTTATCGTTAGACTTGTAAAGCTATTATGCTTTAATTATAATTATACAATTTAATTTTTTGTTATTCACCGAGACACAATGGAGGATACTTATCCTTGGACTTTATTTACAATTATATTTCATATCGACTATACATATATATCGGGGTAAGACATTGTATTAGCTCTAAGCTTCAAAATACGATAGTAAAAGAGCCAAAAAACTTTTCTAAAACCGATGGCGTCTCGGATTAACACCTTGCTGACTCAAGAATGTTTTATCTTACTAAAACCTAAACCTACGTTTACTATAAGCTAAAAATAATTTTAAAAAAATAATTTTTGATGGATTTACACAAAAAAACGGTCCATGGTCGAAATATGGGGCCTAGACCAAACGACGCAGTATTGTTTTCTGATTAAATAAAAAACCAATTTTCTGTTTTTTGGAGCTTAGCCATTTCATTTTTACGTCGATATAATGACTATCTGTTATTTGTTATTTTACCTTATTGTAAATAATGATACAGTCTAAGATAGTAGCGTAACCTGACAAGAGGCAATTTGACTCTTAAGATATCACCCAATAAACATCCTATTAATCATCATATTCTTAATTTATTTTCTCCTTTCACTCACTGATTTACATCCGTACAAAATAGGTACAGCATCCTCAATAGAACTGGTGGACTGAAGCATAAAATAGTTAAAATTTTTTAAAGATTTAAAGTCATATTTAAAAACTATTTCCGCAAGATTATTACATGTTTAGTTAATTTATTATTTCAAGTTCTTGATAATTACTTCTATATTACTCATTTAAATAAACCATGCACTCAAAAAACAAGCATAATCTAGTTCGTTGTAAAAAAGGACGTCCATAATTCTAATGTAGAACAGGTCAAATTCATCTTAAACTACTTAAGCAGGAAGTTCTAATTCTCTAATTGGTTTGAAAGCATCGGTTAGTTAATAAGCAAATTATGGTTTTGGATATTAACAAACAGACGGACGGCATCGCTGGCGCAGTATTGCCAGAACTGGTGGGAGGTTTTGACTAAAGAGATTTGTGTTCCGGTGTAATGCTTTTATACTGTATCAGCACTTACCATCAGGTGTTACTAAAGAGAGTAACTTTCAGCAATAAAAAAATATTATGAAAAATATGATAACATTTGATTTTTCACGTAATCATTGACAAGTTTATCGATGTTAAACGAAACAACATTGTCTTCAAATCGCAATGTTAGTTCGTCCTTGTCGTCATCTTAACCGATGGACATCCAGCTGGACAAAGGTATCTATACATGAATTCCAATGGGTCCGATCTTGCGCCGCTTGTATCCAGCGGCTTGTCAGCGACCCGCCATATGTCGTCGGTCCACCTGGGCGAGGTCTCCCGATGCTGCGTTTTCGGTGCGAGGCCACTAATCTTGCACCTTCGGGACCCAACGTCGATCGGTTCTGCGAACTATGTGCCCTGCCCATTGCCACTTCAGCTTTGCAATTCGGTAGGCTACGTCGGTGACTTTAGTTCTCTTTCGGATCTCCTCATTTCTGATTTGATCACGTAAAGGGATCAAGCGTCGAATCCAACTCGGATTGGCAGGGTTCGGAAAACTACGGGACATCTTTTCATCCACAATTCCTCAGTGCCTAAAGACTATGGACGTCGAACAGCGCGTGTTGCCAGCAATTACATATGGTTCCGAGACATTGCCGCTGACTATGGGTCTGTTAGTTCACACTCTGCTTTATTAAATTTTCAACCAGTTGCAAATCAGTTAATAATGTGCATATTTTTTACCATACTGTCAAATTAAAATACAATTGTTTTTTAAGTACTGTACTGTACTGTACAGTATTTACACATACTGAGTCATTAATTTAAGAAAAGATGTATAGGGCCATCTTTTCAATGCTCACATTAAAGGTTTCTTTCTATTTAAAGAGTTTAAGAAGTATGTTCGAGATGTTACATACTTTATATTTATATTACTTGCTTATTGTACGTCATTGTACTGAGTTTAGTAACTATATAATTCGTTGAAATCAAAAACTTTACCTGTTAACTATAATAAATAGATGATGTTTAATTTCGAAAAAAATATCCAAACAAAATCTTAGTTATATTGAAAGAAACCTTTAATTTTTTTACGTGCGCTTTCAATAGATGGTGTACAATTATTCGTTAATACGATTTATAATAATTTAAGTATAATAAACGCGGAGTGAGCTAATAGCAGGAATTGAATAAAATATGTAAGCTCTTCGTTTTGACCCATAAAATGTATAAATATAAGTCAATGCTGTAATCTTCACCGTCTGATTGATTTGTTTGTATGCAACATTTCTGTGAAGTAAACTGTTTAAATATAATACCAATATCGCTGTCAATTACCTACTTCAACTAGTAGCTCAAGAGTTTGAAACGCTTATTCCAACTGCGCATATAAACCACTTCAAATATACATTTAAGTTGTGTAAACGAGTGTCATATTCAACTTGCTAAGATTTCTGGTTTCAGGATTGATATATTTAAAAGGACTAAATGTGTGTTAATCTATTTACCTGTGTAAAAGTCCATGAAGATTTTAATAAAAAAAAAGTTTTAAATAACTAAACTCACTCACCAATGTCAAAATCTTCAAAACTATCCACGATTAACTTAAAGATTAGCCAGCTGACTCTTTTCGCAACGTAGTTATCATGTTTTACTCCATATTACGACGGTATTTGGATTTCCGCAGGTTACACCGTCCGCAACATCTAATTTCTTTTAGAAATTGAAAATTACATAATTACTGCTTTGATAAGCTAAATCCAAAGTTATATTTGCATATCTTAGTTTAAGTCACGATAGAGTAATGTCGAACGAGCAATCCACACGCAAGTTTCTATTCTGTTCCCAATGTAACAGATAACCAAAAGATAGTGTTCAATGTCAGAATTAATTATTCAAGGTTTCTAAAAATTGTTTACTATAAGATTACAAATTTCACGTTATATTTGTAGCTCAAATATTTTGATGACGAATGTTACTAATATTTATATCTGTTATATAATGCAGTGTGTTACACTTTTCGACAGATTGTCAAATGCAAGCCAAGGCTATCAGAAGTCAGAATTGATAAATTTAAATGATAAACTACAACATTTCTTTACCAGGTTACTCGTAAGGGACAAAATTAAAAATATGACCATTGATAAAGCCGGTCGTCCACCTGCGCCACGTCGGACATCGACGTATAGAAGCTATGATGAACTTGGAATAATAGATAAAGGGAGACCTCTAAGATATCGCCATGGAGGGATCGAAGACTTGTCCGGCATAGAACATTTAAGACAACGAACGCACGGTACACACGACATGGACAACATTACTGTGATAAGTTCTGAGGAATTACCCAAACCCAAACGAAGAACTATGGAGGGCTTAGCCAGTGGGTTTAGAAGAACATTTTCGGTTCGTAGTCGAAGAGAACCGGAAGAAATTCCTATGGGTACGTTTAATGTGACTTGCGAAGAAAATTTCGCTACAGTCAGAGGTGCCCCTTTTGGAAGACGTAGATCCCTTTCCAGAGATAGAGGTTCATCCTTTCTGGGGAGGAGTTCTTCGGAAGGAGATGTAAGGATACCTCTTCCCCGAGCTCCGCCAGTCAATCCGACTCCTAGATTGCACCGATGTCTCCGTGCCCTTGGCGGAAGTTGGAAGAATCTTCTACTATGTGAGTCTTCGTGACAAGTAGCTTCAGCTTGTATCACTCATTAACTCAAGGCTTTTACTCATGTAGGGTCTTAGGCCTTTTGATTAACTAGCCAATTAACCGAGTCTAAAAAAAGTAACGTATGTGTAAACATTTTTAACCTTTACAAATCCGGTTCCAAATCTCATTATTCTTTTATTTAAATGGTAGTTAACCGTTGACCGCGGAGCCACTGTCTGAGTTAATTATTAGTCGGACGGGTATAAATGTTACCGGGAAGTTCATTTAGTTTAAATCTCTGGTAACCGCCGAGTTTAAACGAATTAAACGCCTTTCTTTTATGTAAATGTATAATTAAAGTAATTTTGCTGTATTAACAATTTAATAACTCGTGTAAATGTCAAATTTTGGCTCAATTATATTTGCTGTAAAACAGTTCATTTATACAATTAGCATTTATTAATTCTATTTCTATTTTCATTACAAAATCAGTGATAAAAATCTCTGATCCCGAAATTAGCTACTCAAATAGGAATTACGGAAAAGCCAAACAAACGAAAGAAATACAACATATGTATTTGAATAAATCCCATAATTTTCAGAAACAACTACAGCACGTATTATACTGAGTCTACCTTTCCTTGGTTATGACCCTCAATTATTGTAGGTTCATTGCCTACAAACATATCTTCGTCCTACACGGAGAATCTAGCTTCAATGACTTTTTCAGTCCATCCTTTACCAAAAAGAACCTTAATTTAACTGAACTAAAGTTGTATTTCCTTTGACACCACTTTAGAAAATTACACTACCCACATATTTTAACGCCCTCAACTAGGAAATATGATGATGCATTAATATATTGTAATATTTTATGTATTCAATAAATATGCGTGGGTTTATAGCATGCTGTAATTAACACGATAAAAGATAACTCCTTGGTGATAGCGCAATAACAAGTCAAAATACAGTTACAAAGTAAATAGCAGTTAGTGTTTAATTTATTTATGAAACTTACTTCTGTATATAATCTGTTTGTAGCCTTATGTGGCGCTTTTTAGTCGTCAGACCTAGTAGTTTTTTCACATTGTTTGCAATGTACGAGCGTAGATTCTTGGTACCTTCTTCTAAGTATAATCTCCGTATCATAATTTTTTTTTTCAAGCTAGAATAAATCATTGATTGTCACGCTTTCAATTTGTATGAAAAGATTTTTGCTACCGACGTATTTATGTAAATATCAAATGACAATAATATCAAAACGTATCAAAAGAGTAATTCAGGAAAGCATCCTTAAAAATTCATTAAAGAAATACATATTTGAGCGAGCGTGTGGCTTATCTCTCCGTGTCGTGTTTAACCCTGTATTGCGAGTGGTCTCATTTAGGAAATTGCCTTTTTAATTTTCCGTTATACTGGGCTCGCAGCCTCCTGAACAATGGCGGGGTTCAAATGAAAGGCTGTTCTAGTTCCGTTGATGACAGCTAAAGCGAATACCCCACAAAGGCTACAGTCGCTGAGCGCGTAGAAAGAAGTAACGTGTTTTTATATTATCAAACAAATGTATATGAAAATGTGTAAATGTAACTTCGGTATTGTAACGAAAGCTATTTGGATTGGATATTTTTGAATAGCTGAAAGGAAAATAAACAATCTATCCCTGTAAGTAACAAAAATCTCAACCATCCGTCCGATTGGTTTGAAATTAAACACAGTGATTCATTTCGATTTCCCCATATTCCCACGGGATCGGTAAATATGCGGGTAATACCTTGTATAGGTATATAAGCGTGTGTGTGTGCCCTGTTCCAGTGTTTGATGAATAATTAACAATAAAACAGTTCAGTAATAAATTTTGTTGGATTTCTTTTGATTGAAGATATTGCACAATAAAAATTGGATTGCAATTTTATAATAAAACTTAAACATCAACATGTATAAACTCATATACATATAAATGATGACTGACTGACTCAATCATCGGGAGATCTATAAAACTTGTAATTTAAGAAAGTGCTTTACGAGTTCACTATAACGTCATTAGTCGATGAGAGTCTGAGTGCCGTCTTTACTCAAATGAGCATTACAAAGTAGAGCGTGACGACTCAGTCTCATTCCAAAGCCACAAAATACATGCATGCCTAAAGTACTTTTCACTTCTGAAATAAAATTATACGAAAATACATAAGATAACAATCCAGTTGTTATTGTTTCAAATGCCATCACATTAAGCCTAATTCAATTTCCGATGTACAACGTCACAGTAACTCGCCTTCTCTAGTGGAAGTGATATGTCTAATGTGAGAGGGGACTTTGTGTCAGCGTTTGTTCAACATTCATTGGATGTCAGTTGATTCTTTTAGGTAAATTGCTTTTGTTCACCACATCCATTAATTTTTCGTTTTGATTAAACATTTCCCTCGCCTTGTGTATCGAGTTTCCTAACCTAATTATATGAGGGTGTCCATTCGTTTCATTATGAAATCAAAAGAATCTTCAGTGTAAGAATATTTATTCACAAACCCGTTCTTATTGAAAGTCTTCTTCAAAAAAGGAATATATATACCGAACTTAAAATCAATCAATTTAATTTTGGAGATCTTTTAGTAAGTGATCGTTTTTCAGATATATTTCTGGATGCCGTGGGAATATGAGGAATTCAATTCTTAGAGAACGTCTATGTTGTAACAGGAGTAAATATGCCAAATTTGGAGTTAGTTCCACTTAGGGCAATATAAAGAAGAAGAAATGTATATAAAATACCACCCAAAAAGGCTAATATTAAAAATTGTCACAGTCTGATTTCTTAAAAATTGTCGCAGTCTCTTTTCTTCTTCGTCAGATTGATTACTTTTTATCCCGAAATAGTATAATCTTTGCTTAAAAACAATGATTGCAATTTGCAAGTTGGTATTAACTATAACGTTTTGTTGTAAGGCAATAGTCAGTATCGTAAATTTTTATAATAAAATAGGTATAATAAAGTTAAATTGGTACAAATTTTGAGGTTACTTCTGTCATTTGTCGAGTAACTGGATGTGTCCTCCTTCTGTAAGGCTATGGCTGTAAGGCTGTTGCAGAAGGAGGCATTAAAGAGGGACAGGGCTAGTGCGGATAGGAAAGGATATGCCAAAAGGTGCACTTTTGTCCCCCGTTTCTAGAACCTTTGTGTCAGATTCATAAAGAGCTCCATAGCTGAATCTTCAGTACCCATCTGGCCCCAGCATAGGCATGAAGAGTGTTCCACTGGTTTTTAGGAGGTATTCTGTTGTAGCCAAAGACAATTCTAGATGGCGATTTGCTCCAGCCATTTCTCAGTCCAAAAAGTGTTCTGTTGGGACATATAATACTAATACTAGTATATATAAAATAAGATATTAATCTTTTCTAAGTTAGCTGCAGTTATTTTGTTAGGCATTTAGACGGTATTTTTATCACCCAGGGTCGTTTCGTCCGCGTCACGTAGGTGCTGGTTATCTCGCTGAGGTCACGTGCGACCCATGTCGGACACATCGCTATGGGGTTACGTTACGAGTCGTTAGACAAATAGATAAAATTTGATGTCACGCTAAAATCTAGCGAGTTCACAAGCAAAAATGTAGTCCTTTTGTTTGAAAGATTAAAAAAAAAAATTAATCTATAAGTATATTTATATATTATATAATGCACAAAATATAATCACAAAAGCAATATATAATACGTAAATAGTTTTACTCAACTACTGTTTCAGTGTTTGAGTCCTTCATTTATCAGCCAACATCTTTAAACCTAATAGCGATTGACTACAAATTTAGAAAAGTTATGACGATAAAGACGATCATAACAGAATAAACGGATTTCCCCATATTTCCACGGGACCAGTAACAATGCGGCTGACGCTAATAGATAGTTAAGGCTAACTAAACCTTGATACATTACGGTCTATAAATAAATTTTTTATAATGCTTACTAATGTTATAAATAGGAAAGTAACTCTGTCAGCCTAACGGATTCACGGCAAAACTGCTGAACTGATTTCAATAAAATTTTGAACACTGATAGTGTAGATCATGAGAAAGGACATAGGCTACTTAATGCGAAAATAGTTATGTAAGGCATGGAACTATGCTCATTTTTAGAGCTATAAGCTTGAAAAATATTTTTTACGCTGATGATTCCGATATAAATAAATATGCCATCCGAAGTTTGTAAAAGTTTTACCCTCAAAAAGTAGAATAACAATCCTTACTAATATTATAAATCCAAAAGTACCTTTGTCTGTCTGCAGTAGACACTGATTTAAATGAGATTTGGTACACAAATAGTCTAAGAGCCTCTCAGAAAGGTCAATAGATCATAAAAGTATTTATAAGTATGTGTCTTATTTATATAATAATTAGCGTAAATTATTAAAAAAGCCACCCAAAAACCCTATTTCATGCGGAGGAAATTGCGGGCTCAGCTAGTACTTTTATATGTTTATCATAAACTCTTTCCTTAAATTTTTTTTTTAAATTTCAGTCAAATGTATTATTCTGAAGTTAATAATGTTAATTCGTATCTTGTATATAGGTGTATGTAACTGATATGTAATCTTAAATCTAGTCTAAAATCGAAGTATTTTGAATAGCAACGAGGTCTTTATTTAGACGAGTTTTTCTTTTAAGAAAAGTATTAAAATTGACACCATAATCAAAGAGAAAGGATAAAAAATGTTTTTTGTAAGCTACCATTTTTAAATAGATGTATCGACGATGTCTCAGAATAAAAAGAACTATTGTCCTGGTTATGACTAAGATGTAGCAGGAAAGAGTATATTGTATGACAGACTTAACCAACAAAATTTATTAGAGGATATATATTTCATGATACGTATTTCATTCCCAACAGAATGAGGACATTATTAAATCCATCCGGACGCCCAGAGTGGCCCTGTTAGGTTTCACTCGCTACAAATAGACCCATAATGCTCGCAATAAGCACTACACTTCATCTCATCTCGTAATAGGATTTCGAACTTGTTCTGCCCATTACAGTCCGTAGTTTTGGTGAAATATAGTGCATGTACGTGTGTATTTTCAATTAGATTTCTACTATTTGTTCACACTCTCCCAATATAAATTTTAAATTTTTAATTGTTACTATAATACTTTAAAGCATTCACTCATCTTCAAATTCTTCTTTAGCACTTGCAGTTAAAACACTTATTAAAATAGTTTTATATAAGAATATACTTACTTTTTTATATATAAATACTTTCTTAGTTACTTATGCAACAGTTGGCAGCAAAGACATACCGTCAAGAAAAGCAAAGCGTTGCTGTACGATGCTTTCTAGAAACCATAAGAGTTAAATACCTCTTACCAGGTTACCACGCTTCCATTTTAGACTGTATCATCAGTTGACAAAATTTGAGATCTCAGTCTTACTATCACCAATAAAAAAACTTATAATTCTTAGGAGATTCAGAGGATTTAATAATATTACCGTTAATTAAACTTTTTACTGACGGTTATGAAATCACTTCTAAGGTTACCGAGCTTATACTGTGTATTGTTTGAGTTCACCGTTGGGACGAGGGGTAAAATCTGTTAATATAGTAAGGTCATAGGGGTAACCTACGTTAACCTACTTAAAAATGTTACGAACCACTGCCCTAGGCCTTCCTAGTTTAATGGAGGTAATATCAAAATCAAAATATTTTTTATTCAAGTAGGCTCAAAAAGCACTTTTGAATCGTCAGTAGTCTGACCGTTAGTAACAAATCTAGCACTGGTTCCAAATGTTGAATCCGCTGAGAAGAAACGGCAAGATAGCGTTACTCTTTTAAAGATAGTTAGTTTTGTATGGTTCAATGTGCAATATATGGCTTCTGTGAGCAACTGCAATCCAAACCAAACATTTCCATTGCTTAAATAATCTTCATTATTATAATATGCCTTTTGTAAAAGGATGTTTTTGACATATATCTCATAATGATGTGATAGCAAATCTGAAACTGATTGTGGTATCTTATTAAAAAAGTATTTGCTTAACCCCACAAATGATTTCTAAACCTTCTTCACTTTAAAATGTGAAATTACAAGTTTGTTTATATTTCTTGTATTAAAATTGTGTATTTCACTTTATTGCTGTATGAGTAAATATTATCACGAATATATAAAGATATAATTCAATATATATTGCGACGGTACTCTGAGAATTGATGTTTCTTTATATTTATCTCTTAGGGAAGAACGAGATCCTAATTGATCCTATCTTTACCAGCTATTAAAAGTTAAGGAAGCTAGGGTAGTAATCCCTACCAGCTTTTGCCATTGACAAACGCTTCACATCTTACATTTAAGGCAAAGTCGCAGTCCATCGCTAAGCAAAACGCAATAAAAAAGAAGATTTATAACAGAATCTGGGACCTGTGTGTTAAATTTAGTTACAAAGTGTGCTTTCAGCGACAGTTTAGAGCTTTCACAATTAATTTAATCGCAATTTTAAACCATTATTTCCTTTGTTCAGTAAATAAAAAAATACCATTTTATATTTAAAGTCCATAAGTAGAAAATACCATGAATTAATTTCATTAAAACAAACTTAATTTGTATTACTTTGTTATTGTCTTAAATATAGTGCTTAGTTTTTATTAACGTAGCTATAATGGATTAATATTGTCAAAGTGTTTGTTAAGGCGTACAAGAGTGACAAAAGCTAATCCTTTGCAGCCACCAACTAAATTAATTCGGCACAATAACAATTAAGGTGACACAATAGAGCTTCTCGCATCCCTTTCAAGGATTCGCAGACCCTTAATTCCATATTTAATATGACATTATTATAATTCACAACCTGTATACATAATGGTTTAGTTGTCTTTCATAGAGAATGATGTATTTAGCGAGCTTTTTGATGCCTTCGCTTAATTGTGCTTCGCCATTGTGCGTGTACTTCCTTCTTTAGCAGAAGTTTGAGATTGAGATTGGTTTTATGTTTTTGAGATTATTGAGATTGTTTTTTTGTTTTTATTTTGACTTGTATACGTAATTAATATGATGACCTCGCTGGCGCAGTGGTGCAAAAAAAGTAGCTTTGCTAGCAGAAGTCCCGAGTTCGATCTCCGGTAAGATGAATTAAGGAAATTGCATTTCCTAATTTGTCTAAGTCTGGACTGGAGAAAGGCTTCGGCTGTGGCTAGTTAACACCTACACGCATAGACTTACCACCAAACATATATGATGCTCTGTATTTTTTATTGCTCAATAGTAAAAGCTTGATCGTAAAATCTCTTGATAATAAGGGACGATGTAAACGCATTGACCTGGTACCTGTTATGGTATATGGTTCTATACAGTATCGTACCGGAACACAAATCTCTTGTTTGGCGGCATATCTTCGCTGGTAGAGTGGTAACTAGCCACGGCCGATGACTAGACTCAGACAAATTAGAAAATGCAATTACTTAATTCGCCCTCACGAGGATCGAACCCGGGACTCTACTGGCAAAGCAAGTACTCGCACTACTGCGTCAGCGAAGCCTTCACAAAGGTAAGAGGCGAGGTACGAGCTAATTCACCTCTTATGGTTTCTACAAGGCATCTCTTGTCCTGCCGGGAATGGACACCAGGACATGTTAGCGAATAAACAATTAAAATATGTCTTTTAGTATAGCATACCCATTTTTATTGGGCATATAAATATCAGTTTTTAGTGTAACTGCACTTACTGATGACACAGTCTTGATAACGTAAAACAGACATTAAAGTGCTACTTACTTTTATCATTTCCTACATAAAACACTTAAGTACTTAACCGGGAAAAACTTTTCTGATACGATTACAAGCTAGATCTGATCAAATTTATCAATATTAATATATACTGATATTATAAATACGTATATAACTCATGTCTATAAGTCAATATGTTTTAATTGTAATGTCTTAAACTGTTGTATCAATTTCGATAAATTTTAATATAAATATAAATGGCTACTGACACAACATAGGCAACATTTAAAGTTGATAAAAAACTTGAAATAGATTATAAAAGTTTGTATGAATATCTGTCACTTTTGCAAATGGAAATTTGTATTTAGAAACTTATTAATTAAAAACACCTACTTTATACTTCTTTCAAATATTATATCAAAGGGATTAAGAAGTATTTTTGACTATATAATCAACAAGTATTTGCCAAAAGAGGTCCTAACGAAAGCTGGCAGATAAAAAATATTTTATGCCTTTGTTATATCAGCCACTTTTTGTGCTTAAATTTGGTGGGGAAAGTTCAAAAGTAATCGTATAAACAACAATGCTAATATTTAATCACAGGAAAGCGTGATCAGCGTTTCATAATTTAAAACGCCAAGAGACAAGACTCGGGTTTTTATACAATCTTATCATACATAAAACCAAAAGTGAATTTAGAGTAAACAAACTGAGAAATGTTATTACTTCCATAATATACTTAGCGAATTACGATAACTAATTTAAGCTTACTTTCAGTCCACTCAGGCCTCTTGATATCCGTATAATGATGCTAATTTAAATATTGTAATCTTGTATACGCTGTACGTTTATTATAAGGTCATCTATTTTATAGCGCAATAAGGCTGTAAAGAATACGCTTATTAGCAGGCGACTCGGAAAAACTCAATTACGTGTAATTTCTTTACTATGTCTTCCATAAATTTGCTTAAAACTGGACGGCATGTTTACAATAATTCATTTAAATACTTAAATTAGATTTAGGCATATTTCCTTTTGCTCCTCCCACATATCTAGTTGTTCCCAGTGGCGTCATACGCATTGTTCCCAATTTCCTGATAATGAGTAGAAAGAGTGAGTGAGTACAATGATCTAAATCCATTACTGCCTTTCTAATAAAACTGTATTGAGGCATATTTTTTCATGATTTTAAACTCTACAAACGGATATAACAAACAGTTCTCGTGTTTTGTCTACATACATATATGCTTTGAAATACGCTTTAAATTACTAGAACATTTGCCTAATTTCTTTAACAATGGAATATAAAGTATATATGTTTTTATTCTAGCGTAATACATTCCGACGTTATTAAAACTAAAACTATAGACAAGTTAGAGAACCGCTCCCGAATATGAAGACAGATGATAGTACTAATGACGCCATTGATATTGAGATGGAAAAATCCGATCATATAAAAAAAAAGTTTTTTTTTGCATTATTTACACTCCGCCATGTTAGTACAGCTGAATGAAACGAAAGTTTCATAAAAAATACAAAAAACAGCCAGCTAGCGGCAACCGCGGCCGCGGCGGCTAGAGGTCGTTGACCCGGGCTGAGACATTCTAAAATTTATTTTGATGCTAAAAGTATTTTTTATAATGTCCGATTACTTGTCATATATGGCCACCTTATTTTGTTAAATGTGTAATACAAACAAAGCATAAAATTGTATATGAAATATATGTATATTTAGCTATTTATATTCACACGTACGTTGGAATGTGGTAATTTACATGGTTCCAACACAACTTCTCGTCTTATTAATTTGCGGTCGCAGACGTCGTTGTATTTCTTTAATATGTTTTAACAACTTATAAAGTATTTGCGTGTTAACTTCTTGTAGTCGGTCTTGTGTTTTAATACTTTAACATTTTCTGTATAACGCATATAAAGAAAGCTAATTTGAAAAGACTTTGATTCTGAAAACCCAATGAATTCCCCATTTTTAAATCGGAATTTTTATAATGTATCTATATCAATTATTATATACTTTTATACTTATGTTATTTGTACCCGAATCATTGAAGGAATGTAATACCAATGTATATATTTCCTACACATCTGATGGCACCCGATAACACATATTAAGATGGAAGCCTGTCTATCTACTAAGAGACAATTTAGCTCTTATGGTTTCTACACAGTATTGTATAGGAAAACAAACCTCGTACTAGGCGGTACTTCTTTGCTGGTATGGTGGTAACTCACCACGGCCGAAGCCTCCCAGCAGTCTAGACTAAGAACCGGAACCTCTACTAACAAAGCGAGTACTCGAACCGCGCTAGAAAACAACCATTAAAACTTGAAATTCCGTATACATATATATCGGAGTGCAATAGTCTGTGGAACGCTGACGCCATCTGTCTATCGGCGTGGGGCAGAGTTAATAGTGACAATCCGGCGCGCGTCTCTATAGTTCTCGAGTAAGGGTCCGTCAGAGCGGTCGACTGTTGAAACTGTCGCGTTCCTGGCTATGATTATTAATGAGTTGGTTAAATTGATATTGGGAACATTAAGTGATTGAATATTATAATCTGAGTTAATTAATAAAGTGTTTGATTGCGCCAACATTACCCACCAACGCCCACAGTATGGAAATTTAATTATGGATGTCATTAATGATGATGTCGGCGGAGAACCCCATCTCCCTATGCTTTATGCTCCGTTCTTATTCTCCGACATATATACCTTTTGCATATAGCGACGGGACTTGTCCATCGTTGTTTCTTCGCATAAAGTTCACTTCTTAAATCACTTTTTGTATAACTTTTACTTAAACTACAATTTTGATTCCAAACATCCCACTTCTGAGATGACGGGAGGCTGGCCGAATAATATAATGATTGAAAGAGATTTTCTTTATTCAACGACTACTCTCCAATTACCCACACTCGACAAAAAAAAAACTAATGTCGGCGCCAATTGGTTCAACCATTTAAAAATAAGTCAATGCACCATCTTATTAAATATTACACAGAAACCTCATAATACTCAATTGACTATCTTATTTCAAAATATAATCGAAACAACAATGATACTTCCGCAATAGTCATATACGATCTAATATTTCAACTATTGTTGATTGTCTCAAATAATAATATAAACCCAACAATAGGTACTCACTATTCACGCGTTTCCAAATATTCCCTGGGGTTCTGGAATTATCCTGGTGTCGCAGAGGGGAACACATAGTTATAAATATAATTTGTGCCTTCTTGTCTAGTTAAGAGGCTTCGGTCTTTATTCAATGCACTTCTGATAAAAACGTCTATTTAAGCATGTAACCGTTTCTATACAATACCGTATAAAATCCTGACGCTAAAGGAAATTACAAGGTTACCCTATTTCCGTTTACGATTGTATCGTAGTCTATATGGCTCCATATACTTATTTGTTCAAGCGACGTGGGTAGATTTGAAGCAATGTCGTGAGTACTCCCTTCCTTAGCAGAGGTTCTGGGTTTGATTTCCATTAGGGCAGTTTTAAGAAATTGCATTTCCTTTAGTTGTTTAAACCAGTAGAAGGTTTTGGTGGTTGCTAGTTATCACTATACCTTTAAAGTAACGATGCTACAGATACCAATAATGTTTAATTACTTCTTACCAGATTAATACGCTTCTTAGACTGAATCGTCACTTATCACCAGAAGACTCCACACTCAATTGCTATCCTGGCTTTAATAATATAAAAATGGTTTTTTTTTTAAAGTGAAAACACACTGATACATACGCACTTTTATTTATAATCTTAATCTTCAGAATTCGTAATATTCCAATAAAGTCACTAATGATTTTCATCTCATCTGTCAGCAGACAATATAACTGGCCGCAAATCCCAGAAAGTTGAAAACATTTTAATAAATGCCGAATAGCTTTTGTCATTCCAAAAAAAAAACTCTCCCATTGTGAGTTAGACACCGGGCACAAAGCGTAAACATTTACAAAAAGTTAAGCATTTTTTCCATTCCCTTTTAAGGGAGATGGATGAACACAGAGATTTGCATGAAATAACTCCCTTAACATTGTTGGGAAAGTACTTTATATGACAATAATAGGCTAATGGGTTTCGCTGCAAAATATCGTTAGAGAACTTTTACATATAGTATTGCGCTTTTTATAAATTTCTTGATAGCTTAAGCGTTAAAAGTGCCCCTTTTTTATTTTCTAAGTGATTCTCTAATGCATTAGTCTACCTACATTTAAACCTAATACAGTATATTCTATCTTTTTTAATATTCCTTCTATTATATTATAAAACACACCAACTCACATTAAATAACAACTTTTATTCTCTTCACTAGTTAAATATACACAACTTGCATTATAATAACAATTACTTCACTATTTGTACAATTTATACAATTTACCACTACTTTTCTTAAAACAACTACTTGACGAGACCTAGCTCGAAAACCTATCTTAACAAAATTGCCCTTTCGTTAATGTTCCCTCGCATTGCATAATATTTCGTAATATTGCACAATGTCCGTGGTATTTTTAAGTATTGCCATTATACCACTCAATAATTCCCAACATTTCTGAGCCATCCGTGCCGCTACCCAACTATCCATAATCTAACAATTAGTTCACACTTTTTATGTACATACAGTATATCTTGTTGAAATTTTCAATTATAAATAAAATATTTCTTTACTTATCCACTCAATTTGAACTATAGTTTTAAACTTTTATACGTTATGTTAGTCAGGTAAAGGTTTAAATATCCGTATTTACGAAAGAAAAAAACTCACTTTATGAGAAATTAAAGATACTTGGTGTGACACATATATTAAAACACTAGTAAAAGACATACAATATTACTACAATAGACAAAATTAAATATGCAGCTTAAAGACCTATATATAATGCTCCTACAAATTGTATAGCTTTTTGTCTGTAGTTTTTTGTTTTACAACGTTGTTTTAAATGTAATTCGTGTAAATAGCCTTGGGTATCATTTAACCTCTCATTAAAATTTTGTTTTGTAAATTTTATCAAAAATTCAACGAAGAATTAATGTAAGATTTCGAAACTTTATAATATTTGTTTAGTTTTAAACTTGGACAAAAATTTACGATTTTGATAGTTTGGTACACGTGTATAACCTTTTAGTACTTTGTTCACAATTAAGAAAAAATAGACAAAAAGCTCCCCTAAATTCTCGAGACACGTCAGATCGAATTTTGGTAGCAATTATTTAAAGGTACCCATGTGCCCTTTGCAGAACTTTCAATACTATTGTTCAGTCTAACGTCCTGGCTTTTGTGTCTACCCTTCGGTCTGCAAATGTAGATCCTAATAAAAGATTTGTTAATGTAAGCTGAAATAGACTTAAGTACTGTCTACTAAAGCTCACTTTACCAATTTTACTAAAGGCATACCATTCTGATATGAAATCGTTGAAATTGAAGTAAATTTTGCTCTGGTAACTGTGCTTAAAATCGTAATGCTTGTTCAGACTGCAATACATTTGATGTTTGATTGTTTGATACAAGTTAATTTTTAATTTACTTTTAACACATATTGGTAGGAATTAGTTTTGCCTTATTGATATATTTTATATTAACATTACAAATATATTAGCACTGTTAAAAGCTCCTATGGTAGTTTTACAAGAAATTTGTTAAAGCATACAAACAAAATAATAATCCAAGCTTTGAACTCTTTGAATAAAATTTGAACATTTTGCCGAATATAATCAAATTACTAACGTTAGTAGAAACTTTAACCAACTTTCTACTGACTTACGTAATTTTCATTTTCAATTATAACTATTAGCTCATGTTCTCTATATAAATAATGATATAATTTTCAATGGTGAGTAAAGTACTTTTTAGTTCATTCACTCAAGTTCAAAACTTATCTGTATACTTGTTAGGTAAAATATTAAAAAGGTAAGCAGCAACCTATTAACTTCCCACTGCTAGGCACAGGCCTCCTCACTCATAGGAGAGAGGATTCAGAGCATAAACCCACCACGGTGCTCCACTGTGAATTACACAAAACACAAATAACTCCCAGGATACACGTTTCCTCCCGATGTTTTCCTTCACCGCAAACATTAGTGACAGCCCTGGTTTCGAACCCGTGGTTTCTTTAAACGAAAAGCTGCGAGTCTCACCACTAGACCACGATGGACTTTTAAATTTTTTAAAGTAAAACTTCTTTAGACACATGAGGGTAAAGTTTTGACGGACGAAACACGCGTCACGAAGATTGCAGCGTTTTTTTTTTGCTAATTCGTTTGAAGGTTAGGTAGTATTAACATTTACAAATAACTCGTCATTTAATAATTTAATATACTATTTTTCATAAAATATAAATAAAATAAATATAAATAAATAAATAACATTTTATTTTCTTATATTACACTTTTCTACACATTGAGCTTACACAAAGTAATATTACAGTAGAATAAATACATTAGTTATTGCAGAAGAATGTGATGCCGAAAATGGGAATACCGCTCAGCTATCGTTGGGGACTAGCCCAACGCTGGTTTTCAGCGGCGACCCGGGACGAACACAAAACTTAACCTAACACATTTAAACTAAAAATAATTGAATATGTACACATATATACACATATATATATAAAGTAAAAATATTTCATAAATTATCTTTTGTAAATTCAAAATGTAAAATTTCATTAATAATTTCTAATATTGACAAAAACACTTGGCATTTTCATTTACAATTCGTCATTTGAGATTTCAATAAATTATTTTTATTAAACTTTAATGACAATAAAAATAAAATTCTTTAAATTCTTAAAATATCTTTCTTTATTCTTCCTTTTAAGTATCGGAAATCTAAAGTTTTACATTTGTATAAATATAAACATGACTTAAAAATTAGTTTGCCAAAATAGTTTTACTTCTGACATGTGTATATTGTACGCACGCACTTTTAACTTTTCTTTTGGTGTAGTTACTATGTGTTAATGTACGAGTATAAATATATCGATGTATCGTAATTTAATGATTTTGTTAATCGTATTTGATAAATTTAACAATGCAATGCAGCAAATATTGTATGAAAAGTTATTTTAATTTGCGATAATTTGAATTAAATTTTATTAAGTCCAATGAATTTCGCTCCAACAATTTTAATAAAAGCAAAAAGATCAAAGCAATGGTGGGATTGGACAGAACGCTTTATAAAGGGCATCAATAGACGAGATTTTCTATAGCAAGCTTGATCCATTGTAATCTCGCACGTGTGTCGCTAAACTTCGGCTAATACCATACTGCGAGGGTGCGACTACCCGACAGGTGAAACTACAACCTTATTTATATCACATTTAGAAGGAAATTCAGATCGCTCATGGATTTAAATGTATTCTATTAAAAATAACTTATAAAAAAGTATGTCAATTCGTATTTATGTGGGAAAGCAATAGTCTGTGGAACGCTGGCGCTGTCTGTCTGTCGGCGTGGGACAGAATCAATAGTGACGATCCGGCGAGCGTCTCTCGATAGTTCTCGGGTGACGGGTCCGTCAGCGCGGTCGACTATTGAAACTGGGAACATTAAGTGATTGAACATTGTAGTCTTAGTTAATTAATAAAGTGTTTGATTGCGCCAACATTACCCACCAACGCCCACCAACGCCCCCATGGAAATTGAATTATGGATGCCATTAATGACGATGTCGGCGGAGGACCCTATGTCCCTATGCTTTATGCTCCTTTCTTATTCTCCGACATATATACCTTTTGCATATAGCGACGGGACTTGTCCATCGTTGTTTCTTCTCATAAAGTTCACTTCTTAAATCACTTTTTATATAATCTTTACTTAAAATACAATTTCAATTATGGATGTCACTAACGATGATGTCGGCGGAGAACCCTATACCCATGCTTTATGCTTCTCTCCTTCTCTCTTATTCTCCGACATATAATTATTATTATTCGTCATGTGGCTATTATAAACTTCTTGAACGGCTCCCGTAAAAAATTAAAAGGTTATATAAAATGATGTAAGCTTGAGGAATTTGAGCTACAAGGGGTAGAATTTTTTTTAATATTACTTCTTTATGTTACGTATGCATACTTGTGTTTCTGAGAATCAAATTGTTGCTTGGATTTTTTTTCATACCTGTTTAGCACTTGACTGTGATTTCACCTGATGTTAAGTAATGAGACAATTTAAGTTGGAATCAAAATCTGGCGCTCACTCACAGAGTTACTTTATTTCATCGTTTCTATGCAGCATCGCAACGCAAATCTTTTTGCTTGTCGTTAATATCATGCGGTCCTACAGACAAAACATTATCTATATAGACAGATAGATCGCTAGTAATGTATAAGTAAAATTTACCGCTTTCCTATTTTCCACGAATCGTTTGACATCTAATGAAGAGGTGAGTCTCGTTTCTACAGAACGGTAAGCCGCGGTCACGACTGACCTAAACAAGTGTCATTACATAATTTACAAGGCCCCGTACAATTATCCCCTAACTGTGTCGTTAACCTTCTGTTTCAATTTAATGAGTGTACATTATTTTGTTTCAGGTAAGTAAATACATCGCTGCACCGTATTATCATCATCGTCTAATTTCGCATGATAAGTATTAAGAGTAATTTAACTTATAAATAAATAAACACTTGTTAAAAGGTCCATATGAAAGTAAAAATTAAGAAAGTTGCGTATATAGTTATCTTTTCTAATGTAACCTTCTTAGTGCCTTTGAAAGTATAATTTTTATTAAGGGAACCATATGGTTTTTGACAAGATTGTCCGCGATTGACACTGCACATAACTATTAACATATGTGTTAAATTGTTAGGACAGTCGCTGTTTGTAGTATATCGCTTTTTCACGTAACGCAACGTCAAAACTTTTTATATAATAACCATAAAATAAAAGAGAATAATATTTATTCATTTACATATTAAAATAAACACCAACGAGCAGTACAATTATAAAAACATAAAAATTAAAGATTCTTATGCTACTTATCTACTCGTGTTTAAAAATTACATAATATAAATAACAGTCAACATCACATTAATAGTAAGTAGTAAAACTAAATTGACAAATTATTAAAACTAAATGTTAAGGTAATAGAATAAGAATATCAAAACATTTATCAAATTAAATTAACTTACTATGTAGTAATAGTAAATGAAAAATAATAGAATTTTAGTCAGGAGTATTATTAAATAATGAATAAATAAACACTGAGGTTTGTAATAATTATTTTATTTATTAATTTCACTTATTCGAATTCAATATTTATAGTTTAGAGTCACCTGGTTCAGAGTCTGTCGAGTCAGCTAGTTACAAATATATTACTTCTTGAACCTAAAATAAATTTCCTTAATGAATTAAATAAATTACTTGATTATACTTTAGCTTTCAATATCACAGCTAAGCATGTGAAGTTTTTTATAAGCGTATACAAAGTTTGGGAAAGATTTATGTACAAGACGTTGGCTCACTTTCGCTCTATCATAAAATCACCATAATCATTTACCTCCCATAAAAGCTTCCCGTAGCAAAGCTCAGCTCGAAGCCTGAAGATAATGGACTAGATAAGACGCCATCGCTCTAAGTGTTTGCCTTGACGAGATTAGATACGTCATTCTCAGATACGGGGTGCACGGGATGGTTCGGCCTTATGTGGGCACAGTGCGAGACTAATGACCTGCCTGGAACACAAAGTACTTACAACTATTAATGGGACATTATCATTTAGTTCCTATACCTTCTAATCTTAAAAACTAAATAAACTTAAAAACACAAAAGCCACGAAAAATATTTTACTGAATTCCGAATTTGATTATCGCTTTTCGACCACAATTGCACAGTATAAGTACTAATTGTACATCTATTTAAACTGTTTTTGTGAACTGAGCTAAACCCGTAGAGAAATATGGGGGAAAGCCGTACTCAAACACTTAATTGATTTTCAATAATTATTTTTTCATAAATTTTTCTATTTTTTAACATTTGTTTCATCATTTGGGGCGAAAATTAATCCAATAATGCAGTGATAATTAAATTATAGTTATAAACGGTGTAATGTATACATAGATAGAAGCATTATTAAAAAATCTCTTTTCAGCTACTTTTTATTGTACTTCCTATTGAAATGCACAGCAAAAATTTTTTGATCTTAAGCTAGCTAGGTAGAACTACTCCAGTTGAACTCGTATTTTAAAATTATTTATCACAAGTATAAAGTTTAAGACATTTATTGTTTTATAAAGAATGCAATAATATTCACATAAAGAATGCGTTTTTGAAGTGTGTTTATAACTCATATTGAAATCAACAAATTGATAATGTGGCACTAGAAAAGTTTTTTTTAAATATCGTAACTTACTATTGTCCATTTGATTTCTGTCAATATTCTTCCAAAACAGCTACATACATCCTTCACTGAACATGAACTCTTTATTAATATTTATTATGCGAGTATTTTGTTACCTTTATAATCATAATCATTGTGTGATAGTTTAAACGACCCTTGGATGTTTATATTTGCTCTCAAGAGTTGTTTAAGGCTTACTCTAAAAAGTGTAAATAATCGAAAAAACTAATTTGATTAATTATATTCTCTAAAGGAAGTGAAAAGCGTTTGGATGAGCTCATAAAGGATTTCCTAGTAAAACAAAATTAGTAATAAAACAGCTTCAAACCGTGGGAATTGCTGCATTTTTATAACACTTAAGATAGTGATGTTATGGTATTGACCTCTGATATATACCACCTATGCCACAAACAACATTTTTTATTAAAGCTAAAATACTAATAATAAATTCAAAGTAAAATCTGTCATGTCAGAGAATTTTCTATGCAGTTTTTGTAATTCTATATAACAAAGCTTTATCCCAGTCTAATATTACCTAATTACCATTTAGGGCCTAGATGGTCACTAATATTGTCACTAATAATATTCTAACAGTAAAAGAGATAAGCAATTTGTATTTAAACTGAAAGAATTTATTATGTTTTACTCTCCACAAAATGTATATATAGCATCTGTATGATTTTTATTGGTGGTAGTAAATTTTAACTGTATTTTATAACTGTCGATAATAAAAATGTCGTCGTTAACGTCGCCTTTGAATATTGTTTTCAAGGTACTGATAAAATGACGATAATATTTTAATTAGACCGCGTCTAATTGCGTTTAATGTTTTGCAATCAGCGGAACTATCCCAAACATCTCCCCTGTCGACGTTTTTCATTATTGATGACAAGTTAGGGCTTGGTTGTAATCTCACCTTGTGGTAAGTGATGATAAAATCTAAAATGGAGCACGTTAAGGGAAGGTACGATGTAATTTACCTCTTCTGGTTCCTAGATTTCATCGTACTGGTAAGCAAATGTTTTATTTTACAAAATGCCATTTCCTAAATTGCTCTATCTGTAATCAAACCCATTGTAACTGTCTCTCTCTATAGGTTCTTAATCAAATTTTCTATCGTTAATGAAATGCTTGTTTTATTCGTTCACTTAAGTTCAAAATTTTTTTTCTACTTTTTTAATGGATGATATTTGATTTTAAAATAGTTATTTCCAATATTAAGTCATTAATTAAATTTAAGCCACATATTAAAAGCTCATTAAAAGGTTTTTTTTACGTACTGACTTTAATAAGTGAGTTCTAGAGAGATAAATTAAACTCTATTGTACTGCAAGAGTATGCAAAAAAATTATAAGACACAAATTTTTACAAGTTACAGGTAAGGCTTTTTGTATACCGACGTCTGTTAGGCAACTTAAAGTTTAAGTTAATATTAATAGATAAACGCGGTAGCTCGTGTCCATTCGTGTATTTACTGTTTATAATAAATACTAACACAAACAAATAAACTGCCTCATTGGTCTAGTGGTTAGCATGTTTGACTACAGACACATCGGACTATGAGAGTGAAGGAATAGGGAGTGCACTTGTGTACTATGCCTGCCAATCCGCAGTGGAGAAGCGTGGTGAACTCACCAGAGCATAAACTTATGCTCTAAAAACCCTTTCTCCTCGGAGTGAGGAGGCCTATGCCCAGCAGTAGGACGTTTATGGGCTATACTTACTTTTTTTTACAAATAAATACATAATATATGTATCTAGGTAGCATAGAGATTAATGTAATTTTTTAAATATTATTTCTTGCAATTTACATATAAGAAAATCAATTTTACGATTGTCTCATGTCTTCATTGCGTTACATTAAAAGTAAAAATGTAAAGGTAGTATAAATCACCCGCCAGTCCGTCTGTTTCTGCACCTAGAGCTTTATTATCATTTTTAAAACCTCCTATTTTTATGGGGCATAAATTTTTCATATCGGAACAGATTCCACCACTCATGACCACACATAAAAATGATTTAAAATAGCTAACAGCGGAGCCCCAGTATAAGTGGTCATAACAACAATCTTTTATTTTGTATTATAGAAAGTGGGAATCTATATGAAATGGATATAACACTCAATTACTGACACTTCGAGGTTTCGGAGCCGTGAAATTTAGTAGTTATTTATACGAAATTGGAAAGGATTGTTCGAAAAGTAATAGCTTTTAAATACTGAAACTTTTGTGGCAAAACTATTCATTATACATTGCTGATAGGTTAGCGCTTGACTGTTATCTCAACTGATGGTAAGTGAAGATACAGTCTTAAGATGGACACGCGCTAATGTGGTAAGTCGTAAGTAGCTCTTATGGTTTCTAGGCAACATTTTTTTGTTAAGCGGGACATCTTTACTGATAGGGTGTAACTAGCCACGGCCGAAGGCTCTCACCAGTCCAAACTTCGACGAGTTAGATCAACTTTCTAAAATCGTCCTCTTGGATCGTTTGCAAGAGGATAAACATACGAACACGCCCTTCGATAGGTTGCGGCTTCGATAACCCGCAACCACTACTATCGAAGCGACGCTGTCGTTATATAAAAAAAAACCTATTATTTCCGTGTAGATATCACAATTTTGATAATAAGCAAAAATGTAGTAAACCGCAAAATATTATTTTAATGTAACTTTACGAGAACGACGCTAAAGTCAACAAAATATAGATAAAGGGGCCTTAAAATAATGTCTCTAATCGATAACGACGGAAGTTATATTTTTTTTTAAACGTTTATCTGTTTTTGGGAACAATTTAGTATTTTTTTAATCAAACATCGTACAAAAGGATTCTCGACAATTTTTGTGAATAAACGAAGCGTCATTCGTCGTTGTAACGACGCTTAGCTCTAAAAGGGACAATATTGAAACGTGGCCAGACTTAATCCCTTATGAATATATGCTTTGAGAGATTAATATTAAAAATCCGCAATGTTATGCTAAATATCACTGTAAATATTGAAAGAAGTTTGCGTATAAACAACAAACACAATTTTCGCTTTCACATACACATTACTCTAAAATCAAATAGGCAAATATTGATAAAAGGCAAAGCCGATCGACTTGGCAGATGTCGTACCACGCACCCTCCTATATAATTTAATGTAGGGGAATCACAATAGCAATCGATTCTTTTGTACCCCTGGGAAATCGCCTCTTCATAACGCTTCTTCCAGGAATTACCACGAAACAAGAGCTCTACTTTGACAAGTTTAATGTAAGAACGCAACAAACACAGTAAACATACTATTATTTATTTATTTGTCAAATGAAACTTCTTTAGGCGCATGAGGGTAAAATTTATAGTGATGAAAGGCATAATATACGATTTTACTATTTTAATAAAAATAAAAGCTTTTCATAAGTTCTCTTTTCCAAATTTGAAGTTCAAAACAAAATTTAATTTATTTACAATTCGTCATTTGAGATTTCAATAAATTATTTGTATTAATTTTCCACACTTTTAACATTTTAATGACAATTAAATTCATTAAATTCCTAATAAATCTTCCCTTTTCCATCCCTCTAAGTCTACGAAATCTAAAGTTTTGTATAAATATAAACAAAACTTAAAAATTAGTTTGCCAAAGAAGTTTCACTTGTGACATATGTACTTTGTTCGCACTGTTAGTCTCGGGACCTGAGTATCTAAAAAAGAAAACACTACACTGAATTGAAACTTTTATTAATTGTTTATATGATTTTATAAGTCTCACAACTTTGACAGTTTACTAGAATCACTTTATTCCACGACTCGCGAGAACCTTTTCAAAAGGTCTATCGGCAACTATATTGGTTAGAACCTCAGTCTTATTACTAGTCCAGTCCGGCAGGCAGAAACCAGGTCCGTAGTCTTGGACAGTAATACGACTAATTACCAGAACGATTGTTTGAGGCAGAGTTACGGATTTATAGCAATATATCGCTGACTGGTTGTTTACATCTTGACTGACATAGCAGTCGATAGTTGCAGGTCAGCGTTATTAATATAGAATTTAGGGATATATTGCAAGCACTTTTAATTTAGGCTGTATATATAGTTATGTATTTTGTACATGAAATTTTAACAAATTTATTACCAATATCGATTTAGGCGGGAAAAAAAACGTGAGAATTATACGAGTACTTATACATAAACAACACAGTATTACTATAATTACAATGTTTGTTGTCTAAATACTCATTGATGTTATAATAAGCCCTCTAAATAAGGTCTTTCTTTATGTACCTGGATGTACGAGTGTCTACGCATTTCTGTCTTAAATAATTGATGTAAAAGTTTTATATAACAGTGTTATACTATTGTAATAATGAATTGCCTCAATAGAGATTATTATTATTCCACTTTAACATTCACGCCCGTTTACAAAAGAATATATATATTTTTTACAAAAGAATATATATATTTTTACAAAAGAATATATATATTTTATTATTATTATTATTACCTATTTCTGAATTTTGGCATGTCCGTTACTGCATTAGGAACTGTTTCTTCTTATCTTAAGCAGATTCATTGTAGGTTTTCGTTTCTTCTTATGTTATACATTGGAAAATCAGGCATAATTTTAATTAGGTGTAAACTTTGTCTAACAATGAAAATTGTTTTGTAAAGTCTCTATTTAGCTAGTTATGCGTAAGCATCGTTGGGTTTTAGCCGATGGTGGCTGGTATAACTTAGAAAGCGTCCCCGTGATGTTAAAGTTATCCATATGGATTTCCCAGGGTCAAAAAAAGCATTATATAGTTGTGCTGGCCTCTGTAATTTTGCGTGATATGTCCAAAAATTTATAACCTCAAATTGATGGAATTCGTACATTTTACGCATTTCATAGCGAATAAATTAAAAATTGACAATTATATTTTGAAAGTTACTAAAAGATCAATTGAGGAGATGAAACATTAAGAGAGAGATATGTACATATATAAGTAAATAGGTATTGGCTATTCTTGAAATCTCAGTTTCATTTTGGAATTCCAGAAATTAAGTTTCTCTAGCTGTAACAGCAATAGAAGCTTTAAGTATCTCTCGCTCTAACAGCAAAGATGTTCAACCGAAAGTTAGAAAGTTTCCTTCTATAACTGTATAATCACTTACTACCTAAACAATCAGTAAGATCACAGCGAAGGGAAAAACTTTGCATCATTTCTTTTTATGATTGCCTTATCAAATTCATTGTACCTATGTTGCATATTATTTCCTGCTCCAAATACGTTCCTCTTTCATCTTGCGCGACATTAGTGAAGTGAACCCGGTTCTAATGGCCTCTCTAAAAGCCATGTAATAACAATGAGAGAACCAAAAAGTTTATTCATGAATCACTTTGACGTTATTTATGTTTGCTATATCTGCGCATGCTGAGAGAATCACTCTTTTGACAACTTATTGTAAATTAATCGCTATTATTTCAACAACCAACAGAATTTAGGAAAGGAGTTCAGATTTTTCATTTATTTCAGATAAAAGTACATTACTGTAATTTTATCTTTAATGAATCTGAAGTAGTTTTCAAGGCATTGTGCAACAACTGAAAACTATTTTATGTAAATTTTTAAATTGAATTACATTCAAGTCATGGCGTAACGGATTTCGTTTTTGATTGGAGTTAAAGATATTTAACATAACGCCATTAACATATTAAAATACTGTTAAAATATCATCTGAGATATAAAAAATATTCCAATATCTTATGTCTAAAACTTTTTGTGTTACATTGTAGTCGGCGTTGACTAAAGTTCCCATATCTTTTCTTATGATTTTCACAGACCTAATCCTTGTTTATTCATGACGTGATTTAACAATTCTAAAATAATTTAACTATTAATTTTATACCAATAACAAATTGTTCTTATGTTAACCAAACCGTATAAATAATCAGAGTTAAGACTCCTTGTGTTTATATTGGCGTGCTTGTTGAGGTTGTAAGAATGTTGTTAAGGATTTTCTCATTCCTGATTCGGTCACATAAGACACTCCTAAATATGAGGACATGGACGAATGGATAGCTTCGAATGCTAAATTGGAAATACACACATACATAGCATCACGCCTCATTTCCATAGGGGTAGACAGAGACCACGTCCTTCCACTTGCCACGATCCTTGCATATCCCTTTCGCTTCGTTCATTCTTATTAAACCTTTCATACAAAGTCGTCGATTTAGAATACTCTTAACGTGGCCCTTATTTAAAATGTCCTAGATTTGGTCCAGGAACGTTCGCCTTGGTATTCCCCTTCCAACTTTCCCATTCACTCTTGAATCATAAATCCTTTTATTCAGCCTTCTCTCATACATTCTCTCTACGTGCCCAAACCATCTAAGCATACCCTTTTCAACTTTTACTATATTCCCTGCATTCACTCTCATTTCAATATCACGTTCACAAATTTGAAATACGATTCACTAAACAATGCAGTGCAAAATAATAACATAGCTTAAAAGCATCGTTTCCTTACACAACCGCATTATTTCCTATCCCATCATAATTCTAATTCAACAGGAGCCCGACTCTGATTCCCGAATTGACGTCCACAATTAATGGTCTTAGGGAAAGCTCCTAATGTTCCAGGGTACATTGTTGACGAGAAATCTATTTGCCGGTTTGTCGAAATGAACATCTCGCCCCTAATTAAATCACTGCCTCGTTTCAGAACGTTTCACTTCAACTTGCTGATGGATCCTATTAATCTTGATTTAATTAAAATGGATACCGTGAATGTTTGACATAAAGGTAGAAGAAGTCTTTGCAATGTCATGAACGTAAGATCCCGAAGCATTAATAGAATTATTGCAGTAAAGCTTTTTACGACACGGTAGGGAAAATTCTTTATGATATGATTATGATTTCTTTATAAAAAGCGTTATGAAAAGTGTGACCGGCGAAGACAGATGGCGAATATAACAAATGTAGTTATTTGTTGAAAATTAATATATACTTTACTTCAGTAGTGTGTTCTAAGGCACACTCGTTTTATATTACAAGAACATAGCAGTTAGTTTTAAAATAGATCACAAAACTGTGTTTTTTAAATCCTTAAGTATTATTATATAATCCATTTTTTAAAACCCATCCATTTATTGTAGTGTTCATTTATTCCTTTCTTTAAAATTACAGTTATTATTGTTTTTGTGGTACACGTAGTAATTCAAAATATGCCAGGGTTTGCTGGTATTAAACATATAATATGGTAAATAATGTTATCGTTCGCTTTCATTGGTTTATCTAAAACATATCCTATTTAATGTTACACATTCATAAAATGTAAGGAGGAGCTGAAAGTGTGAATTCGTTGGTTTTCTTCTGCTTTTTTAAAAGTGTTATTGACGGACGTGAGATTCGTGTATTATTGATATTAGTATACCTGGTCACACTTCGATGTAAATCAATGTGATATTTGCTGGGCTTTCCCTACGACAGAAATATATACAGGAACTGTACTCAACTTTATATACTTCTGCTGTGTCAGCTATTGGCTACAAGAAATTAAATAGAAGAATTTTTAATACACAAACAGATAATATCTAAACTGTATTCAGTGTAAATGTCTTGTATTTAAAGTGTTCATTGTCACATCGACGCCACAAACAACATCAGTTATCTCCTCACAGAGTGGCCAGACATTGAAATTAATAAGAATACCCAAGTCCAAAAATTCCGAACTTTTTTCCAACTCTACATCGTATAAAATTACACTCCCACACAAACTGAAAAGAATATTTTATCCGATGCAGAAAGACTTGTGTTATCAGGACGTTTTCTTTTATTATGTATGCAAAAAGGTTCTCATGAGGGACCTCTTTATATTGGATCATCTACAATACGAGAATTCAAAAGTTCTTTCGTGAGCAATAATCGACACCCACTCGAGACTACGCTGTTATTATGATCCCGTTGACAAAAGCTTTGATTTATCCAGCTTTTTAAACGTATAGCGTAAATGGGTTCACTTTATGCGACCATTAGTTTTTTTTTACTAAAATACATTTATACCCACGTTTATAATTGTTAATGCTATACAGAATTGAATAGGTAAATAGATTATTTTCGTGTATACCGCAGACCTGACACCTGATCCGGCTCTAAGGACCAGCTGTTTGTTTTCTCGATGTTCAGAAGCTCGGTTAAGTAGTAGTTCAGGCGCTGATATCTTTGTTGCAGTTTAATTGATTTGATCGCTCTTGAAGGTTTGTTTTCGAGAGGATTTTAAGTTTTGTCTTTGATTTCCATGTTATATTTAATGTGTTTATAGATTATTTAGTGTTGTGTTATTAACAATATAAATAGATGGTGTATTTTATAAAACACCACGGTATGAAGAAAAATACCATAAATTGTAGTCATTTTAATGTGCAATTTGACAGTCTCATCGCTAATTAGCCATCTCTTCCAGACAGCCCTGTGGTTGGGGTCCATTATAAAAAGGAGACAAAAGTTGGGCAGTATATGTAAATAAATAGACGTGAATGTGTATTTTTTACTTTACGTAGACTACATATATAAGGGGATCCGAAAATCCATGCAAATACTTATGCATATATACAAATACATATTTAAACATTTATAGGTAATTATATTTCTAAATTGTGCAAACATTCACATTCATCATTGTATTGGCTATTATTAAATGGTTTACATTTTTAATCATAGTTAAACCTCCGAAAACCTGTTTTCATTAATTGACATGGTATTTCCCAAAGATACCTTCATAAATATGCTTCTTTAATATAATAATGTTTTTTTAATATAAATCAGCCTATTTGGAAGCAATAAATCAGATTTCTTAGTTAATAATGATATTATTTGAGCGCAGGCGGAGCAGGTTGTAGAAAGACGTTAGTTATTCCGAAATAAGCTTGCGGTCCAAGTGACAGTCGGCTATGATGTAATACGACTATTAGGAAAGGGCTTACATTTTAATACATATTTTTAACTATTTATCTAAATATATATACACTAAAGTATTTCAGTCAGGGGGTACACATCTTTGTCTATTTGTCCGATAGTCATAGTATGGTACACGGGTATGCGATCCCGGCTCCCCGAGCTATTACTGAATCTTCTCAGTCTTCCGAGTCAGTAATATCCTACTACCTTATATTTTCCTTTCTCTTCCTTACAAAGTTCCTATCTTTTT